>JALGBA010004004.1:280000-452500 GCA_023970755.1 Azemiops feae
AGAGGGGAAGAGAGGGGAAGAGAAGGGAAGAGAGGGGAAGAGAGGGGAGGGGAGGGGATGGGAGAAGAGAAGAGAAGAGAAGAGAAGAAAAGAGAAGAAAAGAGAAGAGAAGAGAAGAGAAGAGAAGAAAAGAGAAGAGAAGAGAAGAGAAGAGAAGAGAAGAGAAGAGAAGAGAAGAGAAGAGAAGAGAAGAGAAGAGAGAAGGATAGAGGGTGGAAGGAAGGAAGGAAGGAAGGAAGGAAGGAAGGAAGGAAGGAAGGAAGGAAGGAAGGAAGGAAGGAAGGAAGGAAGGAAGGAAGGAAAATTGTCCAATGATTACTTTTCCCACTTTGTCATACGATGCCTCTCCCAACAGGATAAAATTATTACGCCCCCTTTCTTAACCCTCTTTTCAGATGATGGATAAAGTTGCCAATTCATGTTCTCCCTCTTTTGTTTTTTTTTTAAAAATAATCTTCCTGTTTTTGAAGTATTTGTACAGTTTGATGAACTGCCATTAATAACAACCAAGGATGGGGTGGGGAAACCTGATCTATATTCTAATTAATAGCAACAAGATCCTAAAGCAACAAGAACAGAGATCCTCCAATTAGGATTTCTACTCCCAACGAAATGCAAAAAGTACAAAACATGAATGAGCCTTAAAGGAGATCTGTATCTGGTTGGCCTGGCATCATTCTCCAAAGCACCGGAGGGCAGGATAAGAAACAACGGATGGAAACTAGTCAAGGAGAGAAGCAACCTGGAATTAAGGAGAAATTTCCTGACTGTGAGAACAAACAACCAGTGGAACGGCTTGCCTTCAGAAGTTGTGGGTACTCCATCACTGGAGGTTTCTAAGAAGAAAATGGAGAGCCATTTGTCTGGAATGGTATAGGGTCTCCTGCCTGAGGAGCGGGTTGGACTAGAAGACCTCCAAGGTCCCTTCCAACTCTTTTCTATTCTAGTCTATGTTAAAACTTGGAGGAACACTTCTGCAATGGAATTGTATGACTAGCATCCTAACCACAGGTTGAGCAACATGGTGACAATATATATAACTAAGAATCATTTGCCTGGCCTCTTTCATTTTCTAAAAAAACCTTTCCTTCTTGACGTGCCTAGTTTCCCCTTTTCCTGGGTGACAAACAGCAGCAGAAGTGAACTGTCTAACCCCCTGACCTTAGGTCAGACCTCTGAACCTGTCTGCTCGCCACAATGCCATGAACTTGGCAGAGGGGTCATTCAATCAGTGTCGTCATCAAGAGCTGGTCCTGGGGGAATTTGCCAGCTCTGCAGATGGGAAAATGTCAGCTTTTTTGCAGTCAAGGTGAAGTGACCACCCCTTGGATCTAGCCTTGTGGTTTTGTCTGGAGACTGCCTTTTTTGTTTCCAAGAAAGGAGACTATTTGTAGCTCAGGGTTGAAATGAAGGGTCCTTGGTGCTCTCTGAGTTTGTTTGTTTTCTTGCAGATGTTTCATTTTCCAAACTAGATAACACGGTAAGTGCTAGACTAGCGTTGATGTTGTTACCTGGTTTGGGTAATGAAACATCTGCAAGAAAACAAACTCAGAGAGCACCAAGATCCCTCACTGCCTTTTCCCCCCTTTCATCTAAACCAGGGGATAGGCAACCTTGGCTCTTTTATGACTCGTGGACTTCAACTCCCAGAATTCCTGAGCCAGCCATGCTGAGGGGAAAGGGAGAGGTTTCCAAGCTGAGCCATGCTGGCTCAGGAATTCTGGGAGTTGAAGTCCACGAGTCATAAAGAGCCAAGGTTGCTACCCCTGGTTTAGGAGGCTCACCGCTTAAACAGGGACTTAGGCCAGGGGTAGGCAACCTGGCTCTTTTGACTCGGACTTCAACTCCAGAATCCTGAGCAGCCATGCTGAGGGGAAAGGGGAGGTTCCAAGCTGAGCCATGCTGGCTCAGGAATTCTGGGAGTTGAGTCCACGAGTCATAAAAGAGCCAAGGTTGCCTACCATGTTTAGGAGGCTCACCGCTAAACAGGAGGACTTAGGCAGGGGTAGGCAACCTTGGCTCTTTATGACTCGTGGCTTCACTCCCAAATTCCTGAGCCAGCCATGCTGAGGGGAAAGGGAGAGGTTTCCAAGCTGAGCCATGCCGGCTCAGGAATTCTGGGAGTTGAAGTCCACGAGTCATAAAAGAGCCAAGGTTGCCTACCCCTGATCTAAACAATGGGTTGGACATCTAGCATAGTTTGTTCTCTTTCTGCTCATTTTTAGGAGGACTTGGAACATAGACTAAGAGAGTTGGAAGGGACCTTGGAGGTCTTCCAAGACCCTATAACATTTCAGAGAAATGATTGTTCAATCACTTTTTGAAAGCCTCCAGTGATGGAGCACCCACAACTTCTGGAGGCAAGCTGTTCTACTGGCTGATTATTCTCACTATTAGGAAGTTTCTCCTTAGTTCTATGTTGCTTCTCTCCTTGGTTAGTTTACATCCATTGTTTCTCATCTTGCCTTTTGGTGCTTTGGGAAATGGACTCCCTTGTCTTTGTAGGAGCCCCACAAATACTGGAGCACTGCTATCATGTCTCCCCTAGTCCTTCTTTTCATTAGAATAGACGTACCCAATTCCTGTAACCATTCTTCGTATGTTTTACCCTCCAGCCCCCTAATCATCTTTGTTGGTCTTCTCCGCACTCTTTCCAGAGTCTTTTTATATTGTAGTGACCAGAATTGGATGCAGTAGTTCAGTAATGAGTTTATTATTCCGTGGGAAAGACTACCAATATGAAAACCAAGGTGACTCAATGCATTCTTACTAGCCATCTCTGATGATTCAGTCTACAATACTAGTCTAGAAAATGTGCAAAGGTCACACTCCCATCCTGTCCACAACAGTTAATCCCTCTGTTTCTACACCTACACCTCTGACCCCTTTTAGTGGGGTGAAATATGAGGGTGGGGAGATAAAAGTGTCTGGAGAACACTAGCAGCTTTTCCCCTGGTTATGAGTCAAGGCTCAGCTACCACTTCCCAGCTAAGGTCTGTACACATTATATCACATATCAATAAAGAAAGAAAGAATGAATGCATTCATCTCTGCTTGTTTACAGTGTAAGAACAAAGGTTGGGCAGAGAAAGTCTCCTGTGTAGTTCCACCAGCTTTCATTCCACATGAGGAAAGAGAACTAGGTCTTACAGATTCTTTAAAAGGCAAAAGAGAATGTGGATGAGATTTCATGTTTGGGAATGGTGAATTCATCTGGCTATGAAGCAGCCAATAAAACCTTAGAAATATTCTGATTTCTGCTACACAGTCTTCTCAGACGTGGTCTGCTTCCTTCATGGCTTCCAGCACTTCATTCAGCCATAGTCGAGCCAGGGTTGCCCCAAAGGTGCTTTTTCCAAAAGGCAACTGGATTTTCTTGGTTTTTTTTCTTTGAAAACATTCCGCTTCTCATCCAAGAAGTTTCTTCAGTTCTGGAATTGATTCAGTGAAAAAATCCAAGAAAGTCCAGTTGCCTTTTGGGGGGGAAAGCATCTTTGGGACAATCGGGACTTGGATGATTGAGAATCTCCATAGACAGTAGAGCCAGGGCTGAGGTTTTTGAATTTTTTTCAATAATGTCTGGTAGAAGTTACAACCCATCCATTGGGAAAGAGCTAGTAAACTTCCTCTGGAGGAAACTGGAGAAAACAGCCACTAAATTTCTCTGCCTACAGGTTTGGTGGTCAAGTTTGAAAGGTCATTTGTACCTCATTGTACCCTACTTTAGATTTTAATTTTATTTTCCTAACTCAAGGCTTATAAAGAAATTCAAATCTCCCACTCCAAGCTGACTCAAAGAAAGACTTTCGAACCAGTGCCTTAAAACAGGTCCCCCCCCCAAAAAAAGACTCGGTAGAAATATTATTTTCTCCTGCATTGATGTTCCTTCTTTTAAAGCGTCTTTTCAAACCTCATGTAACCTTTTATAGGGAAATCGCTATGATAGCGGAAAAAATGGAAAAAAACCCCAGCAGAATAGGGGAAAGCATCATGAAACATGACTTGAAAAAAAAAATGGGTAGGGAGGTTAGGGGACTAACCTGATTCGCTGACATATGACCTTTCAATGCCCCGAGGTTAGCTCTGGATTAAATCACAAGTGAAATAATCAGAGAGGTTTTGCTTCAGAAATTAATGCTCCGTTTGACTCTTTTTGACAGAAGTTGAACAAAGATGCCAACCACCAAATTAAGGAGAATTTGATCGTCTGGCAATGTATCTTTTAATGGCACAACTGCATGCATATTTTGCTTAGCTTGAACCAAAGTTCTGCTGCTTTGGGGGTTTTTGTTTGCTTTTGTGTTTCCTTGTCCTTTAACAAACTGATTCAAAGTAACCCATAACAAGAACAATAATAGCAATATAAAATTAGCCATTGGCTAGTGAAGAATGTCATTAGATTCACCTTTTCTAATTCCTTGTCCCTCTATAAATTTATAAAGTTATGGAGGAGGAGGAGGAGGAGGAGGAGGAGGAGGGGAGGAGGAGGAGGAGGAGGAGGAGGAGGAGGAGGTCTTGTAAATGGATTGGTAGACTATAGCTAGGAAGAGGAGGCTTATGAGCTCCTGAGTGGGGACCTGGCTTATATCCAAATCAATTTGGCTTAGAAACAAGAATATTATTACACAGTTTGGGAAGGAAGTTACTCAGCATATTTCTAAAACAATCTGAAAAGAACTGAGGGTAGATCTTCCATCAGGGGAAAAATATTTGTGGAATTTCATGGAATTTCCAAGAAGAAGGAAAGGTTCTTGCATAACCTCAGGGTGTGCTTCATTTTCATCTACAGAAGAGAAGCTGCTGCCCTTTCGGATATTAATGGATTCTCACCCAGAATTGCTTACAGGAATATAAGAGATCATGAGATCTGTAGACCGACAACACCCTGAGAAGCACACAGATTCCCATTTCTTACTCAAGCGCAATATCTGAATTACATTGGGAGATTCCTTCCTAGATGCATAATTCCAATTCTGTGTCTTCTGGATCCCCTGAGCCAACCTGATTGGTTGTTCGATATGGCTACCCATCTGCATTGTCCAAATGCAGCCAGATACATTGGCAAGCTGTCAAAAGAGGTGCACTCCAATATATCTTAAGATGGTTTCTCTGCCTCTCAAAATCATCTTGCCCCAAAGCACCAATATGTTTGCAGAAATCTCCCTTGATGTCATCCAAGAAGCTAAGAAGTTATTACTATTGCTACTAACAAAAGAGAAGCTTGAGCATCTTTCTTTCTTTCTTTCCTTCCTTCCTTCCTTCCTTCCTTCCTTCCTTCCTTCCTTCCTTCCTTCCTTCCTTCCTTCCCCCTCCCTCTCTTCTTCCTTCCTTCCTTCCTTCCTTCCTCCTCCTCCTCCTCCTCCTATGTGGGTGTTTCTTGTAGTGCATTGAAATGGGTCATAGGGAGTGTCCTGCAAGAGAGAATGACAGATAGCATTAGATAAATGACATCTTTCAAATGGTTTATATCCCTGTAAGCAGTTTTTGTTTGAACTGGTTAAGTCCTGCCTCCATTGCCATATCATGAGGGTACCCATAACATATTGTCAAAGTTCCAAATATGCCTATTTCCAACAAATGGAGGTACCTAGAAATGGCTATGGATTCATATCTCTATCATAATTTCCACTTCAATTCATTGCAGTATTTACTGTGGTAAATAAAAGATTGATTGATTGATTTGATTTGATTGACTTCAAACATTTTTATGCATACAGTAAATCCTGCATTTCAGAAAGAGGCAAGCTGCTACACAAGAGGCATCAATGCAATAAAACCTACAAACAAAAATTAAGTCTCCGTAACATTGTTACAGATTGGGCACAATCTAATTAACTAAAGAAATACTAAGTTATAATAACTAGAATTCAATGTGTCCCTATTTCTACATGGCCAAGGGACAGAAAACCTTTTGAAGATATTTGGTGTTCGGTAAAAGAATCAACCAGGACTAAGACGTTTATGGAACAGTAAGTAAATCTTGTGAAAACTTCTGTTCATTTAACAAAGCTGAGGAACTGTTGCATTTTTAACGCTATGCTGAATGTCCAAGTGGCTGCTCTACTTCTCCCGACAGGAGAAAGCACATTAGAATCCAAGCAGAGGCTGAATTTCAATTTGTTTGTTATTTGTTGCTTCTGCTCAAGTGGGGTTGCAACATTAGAGAAAATGAATGACGAACCAAGTGTTGGATGGCCTTTTAAGAAAAGAAAAAAAAATCTCCCCTGTGAGCTTTTAAGAGCATGTGACTTTCTTCACAAATTCTGAAGTACTGTGAGAATAAAAATCTTTCTCATGGGTATTTCTGCAGAAGCAGGAAGAGTTCCAAATGTGTAAATAACTTGGGGATAAAAACTTGGATCCACAAAAGAATAAATAAATAAATAAATAAATGAAGCAAATTTTTGGACAAAGATGATAATTAGCATCTGTTTTAATCAACCGGCCAACTCCATCCATCCATCCATCCATCCATCCATCCATCCATCCATCCATCCATCCATCCATCCATCCGCTCTTAGAGTCATAAGAATTAATGTTAGATAGAAGTTCCATGGCCTCAATTCAACTGCACAAATCTCTTTATCTTGTTATTTATTTATACAGTGCATAGATCACATTAGTAAATATATATAAAAGGAGCCCAAAATACTGTGGGGCACGTATGATGGAATATGTAATCAATTTTTTAAGGTATGAGGAATTCAAGAAGTGAAATACAAGTTGTAGGTTACATTTTGAACTATGTTGGTTCATGAGAATGTATTAATGTGTATTAATATGTATTAATGTGTCTTGTTTTGTTATTCATTCATTACACAAAGTTCAGGATTTTTCACAAGAAATCTAAGACAAAATGCAAACCATGCCTGTTCCTCTCAATCAGTTGTAGCTTATATAGATTAGTCTACAAACAGAACAGAAATATCTGCAACACTTGTTAGTTTCAATTGGTATCAAGTATTTATGTATGACACTCACTTTGATTTGTATGATGAGGGGAGCTAGAGCCTTGAATGGGGTGAGTATAAACAAAATCTTTTCAAGGAGGAAAGTGTTGTTATTTGTTGTTGTTGTTTGGCCATCTTGCAGCGAGGAGGCTTGTATGAAGCATTAAGCTATGAGATTTATTTGCTTTAGAATTAAAGAAGTGTTATGAATGTAATACTTTAAGGTTGTAAACCTTAATTTACGGTATCTTTCCCAGTTATGCTGAGTTATGGAGAAGTTATCTGAATTCAATGGTTTTTGCTCATGGTCATCAGCCTCTTTTTATAAAATCAAACCGAACCTTCAGTTGGAATGGATTCAATCCAAGTCTGCCAATCCATGATATCCATCAAATTGCAATTTCAAGTTAAAATGACTCAACCATTCAAATTGGATCCCAAGTTACATCCAGATCTTGCACAATCTTGTATTGATCTGGTTTTAGGCCTTACATATCATCACCATCATCATCATCATCATCATCATCATCATCATCATCATCACCACCATCATCATCATCAGTGTTGGAAGGGACCTTGGAGGTATTCTAGTCCAATCCCCCGGTCAAGCAGGAAACCCTATACCAATTCAGACAAATGGTTGTCCAATCTCTTCCTCCTGTGTTGGAGCAACAACAACTTCTGGAGGTAAGCCATTCCATTGATTAATTGTTTTAACTATTAGGAAATTTTTCCTTAATTCTAGGCTGTTTCTCTCCTTGGTTAGTTTCCATCCATTGCTTCTTGTCCTACCTTCAGCTGCTTTGGAGAATAGGTTGACCCCCCCTCCTCATCTTTGTGGCAGCCCCTGAGTTATTGGAAGACTGCTATCATGGTCACCCCTCATCCTTCTCTTCATTAAGCTAGACCTACCCAGTTCCAGCAACCCTTCCTTATATGTTTTAGCCTCCAGTCCCCTGATCATCTTTGTTGTTCTTTCTGCACTCTTTTCAGCATCTCAGCATCTTTATTATATTGTGGTAACCATAACTGGATGCAGTATTCTAAGTGTGGGGTTTTTTTTAAGGTTACATATTTAGGGTGTTCTCCATTCAAACTAGCAAGAAAGCAAATTGCACGTATTTCTCAGTGTTTGAGCCCTAGATGTGAACACAATATGATGGATGTGTTAGGATAGCATAGAAGAGCTGCAGAAGATTACAAGCTGCAAGAGAACCACTTTTGCACTAGGTCAGGGGTAGGCAACCTTGGCTCTTTTATGACTCGTGGACTTCAACTCCCAGAATTCCTGAGCCAGCATGGCTCAGCTTGGAACCTCTTCCTTTCCCCTCAGCATGGCTGGCTCAGGAATTCTGGGAGTTGAAGTCCACGAGACATAAAAGAGCCAAGGTTGCCTACCCCTGCACTAGGTAAAGGTAGAAGGAGTTGAAGGCATGCCAGCGGAGAGCAAAAAGATCTAAAACTCAAGATATGGAACTAACAAAGACATATGCACAATAATATATTAAAATTATATGCTGCCCCCAGTCTAGACAACTCTATAATATCCATAATGTTTTGAAAAGTTGTTCAATGGGGACATCATGTAATACTTATGCATGTGCAACTTTTTAAATGAAAAGTTGCATTGTATTAAGCTATAATAATAGCTAATGTTTTAATGCTATAGTATAGCTGTTTAAAAGCAACTTTCTAAAGAATAGCCATAGCCTTTCAATAATAATGAACAGTCTGCTTTAATTGCAATGTGTAAATGGGACTAAAATGAAAGTAGGTTTTTAACTCTATTAAAATATGAAGTTGGAATGGCCCAGCAAAGAGATAAGCAACAGATTTCTGGATTCATCATGTGAATGTAGGTCGTTTATTATTTCAGGAACTTTACAGTTTCAGAATAGAACTCATAGCCCAAATTACAAAAAAGGTAAGAACCTAATCCAGTGCTGTCTTTTCTTGATTCCACTATTCCAATCTCCGTCCCTTCCATCAGAGGGGTCCTTTCTGCGTAGACAGAAATATGGACAGACTTAACCATAGCTTCAACTGGGAAACTCTAGCCATCTTAGACCAAGCTTCCAAAAATGCTAGGGGATTTCTTGAAGCCTGGCACTCTGACAAACTGTACACCTTTTCCTTTTCCTTGGTGGAGACAAATTATAGATTGGAATAGATGATGATGATTTAACCTTCAGTTGGTATTTGTGATGCTCCAAAATCCTGCAGGAATGAAATGGTCGAATTTGTGCCTCATTCCACCTGGTTACAGATTGCGTCAAATGTGGCACAATCTTAGGCTGGCCAAACCAATACAGGTAACCCTTAACTTACAACTGTTCATTTGTTGACCGGCTGGCCAAACCAATACAGGTAATCCTTAACTTACAACTGTTCATTTGTTGACCGGCTGGCCAAACCAATACAGGTAATCCTTAATTTACAACTGTTCATTTGTTGACCGGTTGGCCAAACCAATACAGGTAATCCTTAACTTACAACTGTTCATTTGTTGACCGGTTGGCCAAACCAATACAGGTAATCCTTAACTTACAACTGTTCATTTGTTGACCGGCTGGCCAAACCAATACAGGTAATCCTTAACTTACAACTGTTCATTTGTTGACCGGCTGGCCAAACCAATACAGGTAATCCTTAACTTACAACTGTTCATTTGTTGACCGGCTGGCCAAACCAATACAGGTAATCCTTAACTTACAACTGTTCATTTGTTGACCATTCAAAGTTACAAGGGCACTGGAAAAAAAAGTGACTTGTGACCGTTTTTCACACTTTCAACCATTGCAGCATCCCCAAGGTCACGTGATCAAAATCCAGGGGCTTGACCCCTGGCATGCATTTATGACAGTTGCCTTGTCCTGAGGTCATGTGATCGCCCTTTGTAAACTTCCCAGCCGGCTTCATTCATTTAACAACCCCACAGTTCACTTAGCTGCAGTGATTTGCTCAACAACTGTGGCAAAAAGGGTGTAGAACGAGGCAGAACTCACTTAACAATTGTTGTGCTTGGCAGCAGAACTTTTAGCCTCCCTTGTGGTCATACGTAGAGGACTACCTGTACTGTAAACCACGGCAGGAAAATTCAGATGTGTTTTATCTTGCTGGGGCACCAATCCGTTTTTTCTTTCCTGTCAGGCCTGCGAACATAAGTAGAAAGCCAAACAGATAACAATTTAAAACAAAACACAACATCTTTCAAACAAAAAACTGGCTCTTAGACACGATGCCTTTAAGCCCCACTTCCTGATTTTTTTTGGCAACATAAAGGAAAGCCAATAGCTCTGTATCCTCTCCAGCCATTTATATGTAGGTTGAAAGAGAGAGAGAGAGAGAGAGAAAACACTCAACCAAAATATGCATACTGAGATCTGAGAATTCAATGGGAGAGAAAGAGAAGAAAAAGTATTTCATGTATTTCTCACTCTTTCTATAAATATACAAGAATGCTCTTCCCATCTGACTCTCTCATGGGTCACGAAGAATTTCATGTGGATGTGAACTTTGCTGTTCATATTAGGGAAAATAGTGGTGTTTTCACAAGTTAACTCATGCCTGGAAAAAATCCCAGTTTCGCAAGTTGCTCTAATTGCCTTGCCAATTGTCCGTGGGAATATTCAGGATGGGAACATTTCAAGGCTTCTCCAAAAGAATTCAGCTCATGGAAAAATGGGAGGAGGGAATGAGTAAGTAAGTAAGCTACCATGTGGCTCTTCAAGGGAAACCAGAGTGAAATGTGTTTCACACACCCCCTTTTTGTTGTTATTGTTGTTGTTGTATGGAACTTTGTGTTTCCAAAACTATTTTAACTTTTATTTTAATCTCTTTAAAGGATTTGGCTTGTTTTAATCTTTTAAGGATTTTGCCCAGGCTACTCACTCTAACTTCAAGAAACTTTGCTGCTTTTAATAACCCCAAGTTGCCTTGGCAACAAACTTGGTTTATTTTTATTTTTGCAATGAATCATTTTTTTAACCCCCTTTCTTTTCCATCCTCTCCCTTTTTACGACCCTGGGTTTTTCAAAGCTACTATTTCTTCAATGATTAAGAACTTAGAACTCTAGAAAGAGTACAGAGAAGAGCGACAAAGATGATTAGGGGACTGGAGGCTAAAGCATATGAGGAACGGTTGCTGGAATTGGGTATGTCTAGTTTAATGAAGAGAAGGACGAGGGGGGACATGATAGCAGTGTTCCAATATCTCAGGGGCTGCCCCAAAGAAGAAGGGGGGTCATCCTATTCCCCAAAGCGCCTGAAGGCAGGACAAGAAGCAACGGATGGAAACTAATCAAGGGGAGAAGCAACCTGGAACTAAGGAGAAACTTCCTGACGGTGAGAACAATTCATCAGTGGAACAACCTGCCTCCAGAAGCGGTGAATGCTCCAACACTGGAAGTTTTAAAGAAGAAACTGGACAGCCATTTGTCCGAAATGGTATAGGGTTACTTGCCTGAGCAGGGGGTTGGACTTGATGACCTCCAAGGTCCCTTCCAACTTTATTATTATTATTATTAGTAGTAGTAGTAGTATTAGTATTGGTATATATAATCCAGGGTTTAGGCAGAGGCATCCATAGATGAGAATGGCGGGGGGGGTCAACAAAGCCAAGATTGTGGTTTCTACAGGTAGTCCTTGACTTACAACTGTTCGTTTAGCGACCGTTTGAAGTTACAATGGCATTGAAAAAAGTGACTTATGACCGTTTTTCATACTTACGACCATTGCAGCACGCACACACTCCGGTCATGTGATCAAAATTGAGATGCTTGGCAACTGACCCGTATTTGTGACGGTTGCCGTGTCCCAGGGCCATGTGACTGCCTTTTGTGACCCTCTGACAAGCAAAGTCAATGGGGAAGCCAGATTCACTTAACAACCGTGTGACTTAACAACAGCAATGATTCTTTTAACTGTGGCAAGAAAGGTCGCAAAATGAGGCAAGACTCACTTAGCAACAGAAAATTTGGGCTCAATTGCGGTTGTAAGTCAGGGACTACGCGTATATGGTTCATGGTAAGACTTCAGTTATGACCACTATAGTGTTTTTTTACCACTTTGTGAGCGTCCCAGGATAGTAATAATAATAATAATAAAGTTGGAAGGGACCTTGGAGGTCATCTAGTCCAACCCCCTGCTCAGGCAGGAAACCCTATACCATTTCGGACAAATGGCTGTCCAGTCTTTTCTTAAAAACTTCCAGTGTTGGAGCATTCACCGCTTCTGGAGGCAGGTTGTTCCACTGGTTAATTGTTCTAACTGTCAGGAAGTTTCTCCTCAGTTCCAGGTTGCTTCTTTCCTTGACTAGTTTCCATCCATTACTTCTTGTCCTGCCCTCAGGCGCCTTGGAGAATAGCTTGACTCCCTCATCTTTGTGGCAACCCCTGAGATATTGGAACACTGCTATCATGTCACCCCTAGTCCTTCTTTTCATTAAACTAGACATACCCAATTCCAGCAAACGTTCCTGATATGCTTTAGCCTCCAGTCCCCTAATCATCTTTGTTGCCCTTCTCTGCACTCTTTCTAGAGTCTCAACATCTTTTTTACATCGTGGTGACCAAAACTGGATGCAGTATTCCAAGTGTGGCCTTACCAAGGCATTGTAAAGTGGTATTAACACTTGTGGAAATAGTGGAAATTAGTTAAGGTTTTTTAACTGAATTTGAAGGGGAAAGTGAATTATTTTCTTTTCTAAATGGAAATGAACAGCCACCAATTAAATTGCTCTAACCTTAAGCCCAACTAATTTTAAATGAAGGACTCCGAAATTGTTAAGTACATTTTACAAATCCTGGAACACCCAAAGAGAGTCCATAATGATTGCTGGGTCTTGATCTTTGTATACTTGCAACAGTGGCTTCCTAGATTTGTCTAAATCCATTCTGGGAAATATTTTGTTCCTTGGAGCATGTAAATGCAGATAGTGCAAAATATATTTTGCTTCATATTGCGCAGGTTTATATAAAATCCCAACTTGCTAGTGACAAAACAGCTCTATTTTCCTACATAGCCCTTCATGCAATAATGAAAAAGAATACGTAAAGAATTAATGGATAAATAAAATTTTTTATTACTATATTCTTGATTAAATGAATTTCTTTCTTTCTTTCTGTATTTTATACTAAAATATAAAAATAAAATAAGTATGAGGTAAGAATAATGCAACACTCATAATATAACCAGGAATAATTCCCAAATTAGTTGATGATTAGCAAAAGATAAGTTCTACAAGCTACAAATGCAAATTTATCAACAATGTTTATCTGCCAAAAGATGTTTTACTTAAACATTATGCGGGTACTGTACACATTTACTTTTATGCTGGCCATAGTATGAATTAAATAGAACAATGTTAAGGTTTCTGTAATTAGACTAACTTCTATTTGTTTGATACAGCACGCATTTAAGGCATTCACTTGATTTGATCCAGTTTGATGATTTAAACCCATTTGGAAAATTGAACTTTTGTGCAAAAGCCTTCCAAATCATCAGCTTGATTCAAATGCATCTGATTTGATTTGACAATCTGATTTCACTTCCAGATTGATTTCAGGGTTGATAAGGTTCAATCATTCAGTCAAACTGGTGTTGAATTGCATCACTGAACTAACTTCTGCATAGTTAATGCAAAGTGCCTAACTTTTCCAAAATCCATCTAATTTCACTTATGATTCAGTTAATTTATCTTCAACAATTTTTTTAAAGCATTTAAAAACGGTTCTTGTGTTTAAAAAAGAAACGGGAGAGAGGAATTGGAAAAGCCCTACATAGGTCTGATTGACTAGACCCCTTAGCCAACTATTTGAAAACCGGCATTTAAAACATGTTTATGGGAACTGCTTGAACACTTGAGAAACTGGAGGAAACATATGAGTAGTATTTTACATATTTAGATGAATTCAATGAGCTGTTGGACAATTGTTAAAGCCTGACCTCACTTACTTCTCATGTGAAATTTTGCAGTGTTAATAGCCATTTGCATAGTTTCTTAATTTTCTCCCACTCAGCCAACAATTTCCCACTGTATCCCTATAATAGTATATCCCAAGGTCAATATTCGCCTGCTTTCAATCACGACTGTGATTTTATTTTTTTTAAAAAGGCTGAGCTGTTTTACATATTTTCATCTGTACTGGATCAGCTGTCACATAAAACTAAAGGGAGGGGAAATGAAATTAGACTTTTTTTTTTTTAAGGCCGTGCAGCATAACTGAATAAGGCACTTCATGAGAGCACAAATACAGTACTTACCGATAGGTCTTTAAAGCAGCTGTGTCTTTTTCCCAGGACCACACAGCAACTATGAAAGGCTCCAGACATGAAGCCCTGTAAAACTCTAGTACTTTTGTGGGTGAACTTTTGTTGCTAAAAAATAAAAATAACAGAATATACTATTTTTCCCCACCCTCTCTCAGCCAATTTATTTAAATTCAGGAAGATTATTCCTTATCTGAGATTAAGCTGCACCATTATTTCTAAATATAAAGTAATCCTGGAGCAAATCTATCTATCTAGGTGGTCACAAAGAGTCAACGCTGACTTGATGATACATAATCAAATCAATTTTATTTGTGTATGTATATATCTATGTAGGCACTGCATTTATAATTCCTAAAATTATGTATGCTTCTTTTTTTCCACAAGGAACTTTTCCAAATGCATCTACTTTCCATAACATCTTTTTGTGAGTTGAGACAGTGCCCCATCACTGGAGGTTTTAAGAAGAGACTGGACAGCCATTTTTTCTGGAATGGTAGAGGGTCTCCTGCTTGAGCAGGGGTTTGGACTAGAAGACCTCCAAGGTCCCTTTCAACTCTGTTATACTGTATTCTATATTCTGAGATCCATGCTCAAAATAAGGAAGAATTTCCTGGCATTGAGAACAATGAATCAGTGGAACAGCTTGCCTTCAGAAGTTGTGGGTGCTCCATCACCAGAGATTTTCAAGAAGAAGGTGGACAGCCATTTGTCCAAAATGATATAGGGTCTCCAGCTTGAGCAGAGGGTTGGACTAGAAGATCTCCAAGGTCCCTTCCAACTCTGTTATTCTGTTAAATGCTCATTATTGCTGGCTGTTTTTTTTTTAAAATGGATCTTGCCCATTTGCTCCCAGGGTGCCTATCTATTTCAAGCCCTTTCATTCAAGAGCCTAAACCTGAAAATCATTTCACAAAGTATCACAATAAAAACTCCAGAAAGAACAAGTGTGGTTTCTTATTTGGAGGCTGAATATCTTTCATTTTCAACAGAAGGAGCATAAAACAAAACCCAGTTATTGATCTCTTAGCAGACAAAGAGTGTAAAGAAACTCAAGGAACCAGCCACACAAAAGCTTGACCTTTTTGACCTCCTAAGGTCTAAGCAGGCCTAGACAACTGTTGAAGCCAACTCCCCCTCCTTTCCCCCTGCCCTCTGCTGCTTGAGAATTGCTCTAGGGAGAAAGGAAAAGAAAAAGTAAGTATTGTTCACACAACCTCCCACACATGCTCAAGACTGAAAAGGCCCCAAGATCTTATAATTGCATATCAACACTGAGAAGGAAAATCCCATGTTCATTTTCAAGGTAATACTGTATTTAAAAGAAAAAAAAGGGGGGGGAGAGGAGAGAGGCAGATGGTTGTAAAGATCTGAATTCTCTAAAATTTAAAAGCTAATTTTGTGTCTTGTACTCAATCTCTGGTGCAGCGAGGAAGAATTTATTAAGTCACTTCTAGTGTTAAAAGGAGCCCTAATGGCTGAGTACAACAGTTCAGCTGGTGCCAAGTAGAAATATAGGGACATTATATCAATATTAATCTTAGTGGTGTCAAAATCATGTTTCTACAGAGTTTTAATCGGCGGTGATCAGAAAGAAGGGGAAGTCAATGAGTAGAACTCCATTTTAGACTTAAAATAGTTGTCACAGTGCCTCAGGAGAGTGACAGGGCATTTGCATACCAATGGGGATCTGGTTATCTGTCTGTCTATCATCTCTCTCACTATCAATTGTGTCTGTCTGTCTGTCTGTCTGTCTGTCTGTCTGTCTGTCTGTCTGTCTGTCTGTCTGTCTGTCTGTCTGTCTGTCTGTCTGTCTGTCTGTCTATCTATCTATCTGTCTATCTATCTATCTATCTATCTATCTATCTATCTATCTATCTATCTATCTATCTATCTATCTATCTATCTATCTATCTATCTATCTATCTATCATCTGTCATCTAGCTAGCTAGCTATCACATAACATGCCATTTAATGACCCCTGAGGAAAAAA
The DNA here is from genome assembly GCA_023970755.1 of Azemiops feae. NCBI lineage: Eukaryota > Metazoa > Chordata > Lepidosauria > Squamata > Viperidae > Azemiops > Azemiops feae. Next base: position 296,213 of record JALGBA010004004.1, read on the forward strand.
GGGGTTTTTTTGGGGGGAAAAAAATATTTATGATCCAGTTTTCCATCAAGGTCTAATGTTTTTATGCAAATACAAATCAAATCTGTGCATGCAGAACATCAAATGTTAAACCTTTCTTCACTGGTTGAACCCAAGTTGCATTCATGCCCAAATTTTCTTTCCCATCTAGTGGGGAAATTGACTTGACAAAAGCCCATCGAGCAAATTTTTGAGTGTAGAAATTTGAGAAGCTTTGGTCCAAAGTTTAAAGAACACATTGTATAAACAAACCAAGCACAAAAGAACATGGCCAAGTGATAAATCTTGACAGGTTTACAAAACGTAATGAAACTCTTCCTTCGTCTTAAAAGAAAGGGAAGGCCTCCTGCAGTGGTTCAACATCTGTACACTCAACAGGTGGCCATTATTCTGCTGAGAAATTGGAGCACTAAAACTGATGTGGCAAATTAAAAGGGTTGCTGATTGGTGTCTCCACTCCTGCCTAGCATAGAGAGATCCTAAGAATATGGAGCCCAATCAGAGTGTCAGAGGGAGATAGATGAATGCTTCCCAAATGACTTTGTCATGCCAGGATAGCTTTGACTCTTCCTGCAACACTTCTGAATCTTCCTATCTCCTTTGTCTATGGAGATTCTGTCATCCAGGTCATGGTTGTCTCAAAGGTGCTCTCTTTTTTTTTAAGGCAACTGGACTTTCCTGGTTTCACTTCTCATCCAAGAAGCTTCTTCAATTCTATCTAATTGGTGGGGAATGAATGGGTTAATATCCGTTGCAGTTATCCAGTTATTAACACTCTTGAGAGTTGTTGAGGCCACTTGGGATTTTATCTATAAGAGTTCTGGTGACGCAGTGGTTAGAATGCAGCATTGCAGTCAAACTCTGCCCACAACCAGGAGTTCGATCCCGACCAGCTCAAGGTTGACTCAGCCTTCCATCCTTCCAAGGTCAGTAAAATGAGGACCCAGATTGTTGGGGGCAATAGGCTGACTCTGTAAACTGCTTAGAGAGGGTTGTAAAGCACTATGAAGCGGTATATAAGTTTAAGTGCTAAGTGCTATTGCTATTGCAGGCTAACTCTGCCTACTGTCAGGAGTTCGATCCTGACCGGCTCAAGGTTGACTCAGCCTTCCATCTTTCCGAGATCGGTAAAATGAGGACCCAGATTGTTGGGGGCAATGTGTGCTGACTCTGCAACTGCTTAGAGAGTGCTGTAAAGCATTATAAAGCAGTATATACTGTAAATCTAAGTGCTATGGCTATTTCTGTTGCTATCTTTAGAGTCACCTGAGCGGAAACAGGTGTGGAACCTCCTTTCAGACTGCTGAAAGGACTATGTTGTAAACAGGAGATAGGTGGTATCCTATCCCCCCTCTGTTGAGGGAGGGCTGCTCAATTTTAACACAGATGGTCTCTTTGATTCCTCTTTCAAACCAGTGGCCCGCTCTGTCGAGAATGTCAACCTTGCTGTCTTTAAAAGAGTGAGCCTTGTCTTTTAGATGCCACTTCCCGGATCTTTTGGACCTCCCTTACAGGTGGTGCATTTTGGACCCCAGCTCTGACTCTTTCCAAAAATGCCTTCATCTCTTCTCCACATTACACAGCTTCTGACTTGCTTTCCACACACTATATAGACCCCAGGAGGACAATTATATTGATTGAACATGGTCCATCATTGAACTCTAGATGTTCCCACATTTTTCAACTCAATTCGTTTTTATCATCTAGGATCAATGGGAGAGCTTGTCTCTTCTCTTCTCCTTCTCCTTCTCTTCTCCTTCTCTTCTCCTTCTCCTTCTCCTTCTCCTTCTCTTCTCTTCTCTTCTCTTCTCTTCTCTTCTCTTCTCTTCTCTTCTCTTCTCTTCTCTTCTCTTCTCTTCTCCTCTCCTCTCCTCTCCTCTCCTCTCCTCCCCTCCCTCCCCTCCCCTCCTCTCCTCTCCTCTCCTCTCCTCTCCTCTTCTCTTCTCTTCTCCCAATGTGTATACTGCACTGCACTGATTTAAAATCTCTTCCCTACTTAAAAAAACTACAGCATGGTCTTCCAATCCAAAGCCAGATACTATTGATAACATCACTCACTGGGTGAACCACTATACTATTTTGAGCTGAAAACTATAATTCCATTTTTTTCCTTTTGGGCAAAAGGAAAAAAAGATCCCTCCCCAAAAGTTCTGGGAACACCAGAATTGCTAGGAGGTGGAAGCTGTTTAGTCCAGGTCTTGCTCTATTTATTTCTAATAAGCTTCTCTGGTGGGGTTGTCAGTTGTGGTGGAGTAAATCTCATCTTGTAAAACTCCTTAAAGCTGTTGTCTGGGGAACTATTTTGTGCTTGTTAATAGTAAGCCTGAATCGAGAGAAGCCAAGGTTACGGATTGAATGCAGACTTGGCATACAAAATTGCGAGGATCTATAAACCTAGGCTGGCCTCTGAAGGTCAGCAGAGTTGGATGGTCACCGAGGCCCATTACAGGATGTCTGTTGATGCCTCTTTATTTTCTTCATCCACCTCATTGCCAGTGTTGTCAAGTATTGGTGGTAGCAACTTGATAGGGATCAGTTTCTAGACTGAAACAGTTAGTGAGTCAAAGCATCCCACCAGGCCACTTGACCTACGGGAAAGGCTTCACTGCAAGTATAGCAAAAATAAAGAGGTCCCCCTGCTGAAGTGAGCTGATGTCAGCCCTTCCAGGTCAACAAGGCAGGAAACATGACATGATGAATGAATCCCACTGTATTCTAAGGATACATTAACAGAATCCTGCAAGTCTGAAAGTTAATGACCAACAACTTAACCACCATTCAAAGTCATAATGGATTCAAACAAAGTTACTTATGACCTGTCCTTGAAGTTACAACTGCAGCATCTCCCTCCCTGTAGTCATACGATTACATTTTGGGTGCTTGGCAAGAGGATCACATTTACAACCAGTTGCAGCATCCTGTAGTCACGAGGCAACTGATCCTCTGAAAAGGGACTTGATTCAGACTTCATCAATCAATCAGAATAGAGCTGGAAGGGACCTTGGAGGTCTTCCATACCACTCCAGACAAGTGGCTATCCAATCTCTTCTTAAAAACCTCCAGTGATGAAGCACCCACAACTTCTGAAGGCAAAGCTGTTCCACTTTGTCCTCACTGTTAGGAAGTTTCTCCTTAATTCCAGGTTGTTTCTCTCCTTGAGTAGTTCCCATCCATTGTTTCTTGTCTTGCCTTCTTTGGAAAATAATTTGACCCCCTCTTCTTTGTGGCAGCCCCTCAAGTACTGGAATACTGTTATCATGTCGCCCCCCCCCTAGTCCTTCTTTTCGCTAGACTAGCCATATCCAATTGTTCTTCATATGTTTTAGTCTCCAGGCCTTTAATCATCCTAGTTGCTCTTCTCTGCACTTTTTCCTTCTAAGATTTGTGCAACTTTGAAAAGTTGTTGCAAGACTGGCAGCGAATCGATCTCTATTTTTCTTGCTTCCTTATTCTAGGGAATGCTGCATATTAGGTGTGGATGAGGGAAGATACTATAGAGACTCAAGCAGATTAATTCTGAATGATTTGCTCTGATGCCTTTCCAGGAATCTAAATTTAACACCGAGCAATATAAAGCTATTTATCCAGTTGGATACCGACTGGCGATCATAGGTCTTTACACCGAGCCAGAAATGTAAACTCTCCAACAAAGATCATTTGTTGTTCTTAGAGCTATGATCATAGTGATATTCTTTAAGGGTTTTTTTTTTAATTAAGTAAACAAAGCATCAGATAGAAACTTTCTCAGAATGTGCAGGCACAGAGAGAGAGAGAGAGAGAGAGAAATGGATTCAAGGAAAATAAATATGAAACAAAAGGAAAAATGTGGGTGTGTGTGAGTAATAAGAGACATCAGGGAAGAATTTAATGTACAATTCTACATTGAACTCCTTCTTCCTATCTCCACCATCATAATAACCCTATGAGGTAGCTTAGACGGAGACAATATGATAGGCCCAAAGCCATCCTCTGGTTAAGGGTGGATTCCAATCTGAATTTTCCCTCTCACTCCTGCTTTAACATTATACCATCCATTCTTTTTTTATTTTAGATTCAGAGTCTAAAATCCATCCCTCCATTCTTCTCAAGCTGAAGACATCCTTCTAAGATGTTCTCTTAGAACTATCACGGTCAGGCCCAGAACAAGGAGCAAATTTCCATTTCTATTTCAATTAAAACAATGCAATTAAGATAATGACTCTTCACGTATGTATATTTTTTTCCCCTGCTCAATCATTAAGAATTACACTTTGGTGTTAAAGTTCAGAGGCCACCTTAGAACTTCGGTGGTAAAGTTTAAAGGCCACCTCAGAACTTCCAACGATCTCAGATTGTGCATAGCTGGTCTGATATTGTAAATTTTTTAGTGTTCAACCACTTTGATCTTTTTATGTTGAAAAGTTGCCTATGCATTCTGCAAAGGCAAACCAAATAGAGTCAAAAAATCTAAGAGTTCAATTAAAAAAAATTGTTTTACTGTGCATATGAAACTTCTTTCAGCGTCAGTTGTAGATCATTGGTATTATTTGGACAAAAGTCCAACATTCAACAAGCTGACACTTGAGTCCGTGTAAAAATCAATTTGCTCAGTTGAGTCACTTGGCAAGTCTTAAGTGTTTTTCTGCAACAGAAAATGTACACACACATATATATATATATATATATATATATATATATATATATATATATTTCCACATGACATAATTAGCTCTCATCAGATCAGCTCTCCCTCTGTTTGACCACCCTTCTCACTTCCATTCTTTGCACCGTCCGTTGTGGTGTCTGTGTGACGGCAGGGACAAAGTTTCTCTAAAAGGAACATACCTAAAAAGCTGCCATCAATCAGGTATCCGGTGCAAATCCATTTGCCAATAAAAGCTCCCTTGGGACGAGCAAGGTCTCCATCACACTTCCTTGAATTAAGCCATGTGAATGGATTGCTGGAAAAACCCAGGAGTATCGCGTTGCAAGAGAGGCCCTTCTATTTATTTATTTCATCTTTTCCCCCTCACTCTGGGGCGTGCTCGGCTGTGTAACTGACTCCAATAAATGGCCCCCCTTTGGGCTGGGGAGTTCCGAACAAGATAAATTCCTTCGAATTCTAATTGGAGAACAGTTGACTTAATTGGTGCCCGTTTGGCAGACAATAGGAACAGAGCAGTGCTTGGCTCCAATGGCACCCTAGGGGGATATAGCCTTGCAGCGGGCCAGAAAGCTCTCCAGGGCACGTTGTTTCCTGAGAAGAAATCAGGAGTCTGGATTAACCCTCTGACTGTCAAGCTTTATTAGCCGTAATCAGGCGAGATATATCAAGGGTTAAACACAGGAAACTGAACTGACGGTAAAGACATATGTCTCTTTTAGGAAAACACAACAAAACAAAAATGCTGGGGGTAGGGGGAGAGAGGAGAAGGAAATGAGAGGGCGCCTTCTCCATGTCTGAACCATCCCATTGCTTTCCCTTCAAGCTTAAATCAAAGCTTTTATCGCCAGGCTGACCGTCACGGACTTTCGGCTTAATAAGTTATTTATTTATTTGTGGGCACAGGAATGGGCTGCTTTCTTCCTGCCTGGGCCAACTACTTTGCAGCTTGGGGGTGAGCGGAGGGGACCCTTGAAACAGAGCGAGGAAGAAAAAGAAAGAAGGAAGGTGCAGCGGATACAATTCTAGTTGCTAGGAGGTGTTTTAGAGAGTTTTGAGTCCATCCCTGCTCATTGAAGACTTAGTTTTTTGGAATGCCTCTCGAACACGGCTGGTTGATTGATTGTCTGAATTTTGCTGGACTAACAGAAGGAGGGCAGGAGAGACCTCCATTGTTGAACCGTTAGGAAGCTTGTGTTATACATTAGCTAAAATCTCTTCTCTGCAATCAGTCAGATCTTTCTTACGATCATAGACCAGCATAAGGAAGGTGGGATACAAACAGTGATCTCTTCCCTGCATTTTCCACTTGTCTTCTTCGAAATCTGCATGCTTTCAGCTTTTTCAAGACCATGTTGTGTATTTTCCCATTACCTTCTCTTCTTAACGTAAACACATCAAGGTCTTTCAATCAGTCTTCAAAAGACTTCCAAACAATCACCATTTTGGTCTTTCCCCCCCTGTTGCACATTACTTCGTTACTCCCTCTCTTAGTCATGATATCCATAACTAAACACAGGGCTCCAACACAGGCCTGCAAAGTAAGTTCCACTACCAGGAGTAAAAAAAAAAATGCGTTGTTTGGTCACTAAGTCATGTCTGACTGTGATCCAATGGAGAATAGCGTGCCAGGCCCCCCTGTCCTCTACTGTCTCCTGGAGTTTGTCCAAATTCATGTTCATTGTGTCAATGACACAATCTAACCAACCCATCAACTGCTGTCCCCTTCAAACTTTCGCAGTCTTTTCTTCTCGTTTGGTGGCCAAAATATTTGAGCTTTAATTTCAGTATCTGTCCTTCCAAAGAACAGTCAGGTTGATTTCCTTTAGGATTGACTGATTTGATCTCCTTGCAGTCCAAAGGATTCTCAGGCATCTTCTCCAATACCACAATTTGAAAACATCAATTACTATATGGATCGCTATCGGATTCCTTGAATACCCCAAAAATATTTCTGGAGATGATTCTAATCTAAATGTGTAGGGTAAGAGAGGGAATGGGACACATGCAGGCGATCCAGGAACAGTAAATGGTAAGTGTGATCTGACGAACAACTGGGTATACATTGGAAGTTAGGTTTCTTTTTGCTTGGATGAAAAATCGGAACAGAGATCCTGTGATATTTTACGTGTTGCTCAACGACAATTCCAAAGGTATGTGACTATGGATTAACTTCACTAGGAGTACTAGAACTTGTGGCTCAGAGCATTTGAAAGATGATAGGCTTTGTTGAATGGAAAGCTTTTGGTGGCTGAAAGCTTCATTTAAAGGAAGCAGAAATTTGCAATGGTGGTGGGTGGGCGGGGGGAGAAATGTCTTTCATGATTGTGTTTTTGGAGAAGAGTTTGAGTTGATGGTTATGCTTTTTTCTAAAGCTACATTAAACCAAAGGCAGGCCAGCTTGCTGTAGGGGTTAGAACATGGGCGTCAAACTCGATCGTGTCATGTGACATATCGTAACGTATCATGACATTTTTTACCTTTGCAGAGCCAGGGTGGGCATGGCCTGCATGTGACGCATCCGGCCCGTGGGCCGCCAGTTTGACACCCCTGGGTTAGAACATCAGGTCTGAAACCAAAAGTTGGTGAGTTCTAGTCTCACTTTAGGCACAAAGTCAACTAATTGATCTTGGGCCAATCATTCTCACCCTAACCCTAACCCTAACCTTGCCATGAAAACTGCAGGGACTAGTCCAAGCAGTTGCCAGGAGTCAACATTGACTGCAAAGCACACCCACACACCGACACAACGAAAATATTCAAAGTACAGGTGAACTTTGCAGGAATGGTTGAAAGAAAAGAAAAGGAGGTAACACATTTGGGCATGATCAAATCAAAGAGCTGTATAGGGGTGGAGAAAGCAAATTTGGAATGGCTTAAGTGATAAACCTGGAGGAGGGACAGTTGAAAATATGGATCTAATCTTGCTCAGGAAAAAAAAAGATGTTTGAAGAAGCCTTCCTTTGATCCATTAGAATTTTTAATTATAAACATGGGGGATTTTATTGTGATAGCAGAAGAAAAATAGTATACTCCTTTTTTTCCGAGACACCGAGAAAAGAATCCCATCATTAAGTAACTCATTAAATAACTGCACCTTATTTATCTAATTCTGCTTTCAATCTCTCTAAACTTTAAAGCTCTCTCCACATCTTGATGTCACAAATTCCATGGACTCCAGAAGTTGTGGGTGTTCCATCACTTACAAAGTCGTAAAATTGCAAACTTTTTCATATTTAATCCACTCAGTTTATTCAGTTATTTGTCCAGGAGAACTACAGAAGACAATTAAAGATACAGTATTAGAAAACAATTGCTCATCAGCTTTTCAATAAATGATGGCCAGTGATTGACTAGTAAAAATAATTGAAGATAGGAAGGACATCAAGATTTAGTCCTTCTTCAACATCTGCTTTCCAACTGATGTAGAAAAAAAGTGTGGGTGCAGTCATCCCATGAAGTTAAACCATAGGAAATTCAGAAGATAAACGGAAATTCTGTATGTAGCATATGGCGAGACCAAGGAATTTGTGACATCAAGATGTGGAGAGAACTTTAAAGTTTAGAGAACTTTAAAGCAGAATTAGATAAATAAGTTGTAGTTATCTATTCTAATGAGATAAGAGTTGGACTTTATCTAGAACAAGATCTTTCTTTTACCAACATCACCCAAGGTGGCTGAGAACCAGTTGCATAGTTTCCTATTTCAGAAAAGGAAATACAGAAATTTTAGTGCAAATCCAAAAATAAGCTAAAAGAAAGAAAAAAGAAATCCCAAAATTGTCTCTCCGTATGAAGGAGGAGAAGCAACCCATAGGTGTAAATGGGTATATATAGACACACCCACAATGACCCATTATTCCACCCATGTGCCTTCAACAAAATACGAAATTTGAGATGTGCTCACTGAAATATCGCTCACCCCAAAATAGATGACGTTTTATAATAATAATAATAATAAAGTTGGAAGGGACCTTGGAGGTCATCTAGTCCAACCCCCTGCTCAGGCAGGAAACCCTATACCATTTCAGACAAATGGCTGTCCAGTCTCTTCTTAAAAACTTCCAGTGTTGGAGCATTCACATCTTCTGCAGGCAGGTTGTTCCACTGGTTAATTGTTCTAACTGTCAGGAAGTTTCTCCTTAGTTCTAGGTTGCTTCTCTCCTTGATTAGTTTCCATCCGGTGCTTCTTGTCCTGCCTTCAGGCGCTTTGGAGAATAGCTTCACTCCCTCTTCTTTGTGGCAGCCCCTGAGATATTGGAACACTGCTATCATGTCCCCCCTCGTCCTTCTCTTCATTAAACTAGACATACCCAATTCCAGCAAACATTCCTGATATGCTTTAGCCTCCAGTCCCCTGATCATCTTTGTTGCTCTTCTCTGTACTCTTTCTAGAGTCTCGACATCTTTTTTACATCGCGGTGACCAAAACTGGATGCAGTATTCCAAGTGTGGCCTTACCAAGGCCTTGTAAAGTGGTATTAATACTTCACGTGATCTTGATTCTATCCCTCTGTTAATGCAGCCTAGCACTGTGTTGGCCTTTTTGGCAGCTGCAGCACACTGCTGGCTCCTATTTAAGTGATTGTCCACTAGGACTCCGAGGTCCCTCTCACAGTTACTGCTCTTGAGCAAGGTACCCCCTATACTATACCTGTACATTTGGTTTTTCTTGCCTAATTGGCAACTGTGGGAGGGGGAAAAATTGGAGTAGTAGATACCTATACCCAGTGCTTTTTTTGTAAAAAAAAAAAAAGGTGCCGGAACTCACACATGTCATACAACCCACTTTGCCTACCCTACAAGGTTCCATCCAAAAAAGGTGCCGGAACTCCGTTCTGAGCGTTCTATGAGAAAAAAAGCCCTGTCTATACCAATATTTTGATACACAGACACACAGACACACATACCCTGGATGAAGCCTGATGTAAAGGAAAAGGGGAAAGATTGCATGGGATTGAATATAAGAAGAGTTCTGCAGAATACCGACTCAGCAGATCTCTTCCCCCCTTTCCTGTATTTCAGGCTTCATCCAAGGTATGTGTGCATTTGTGGGTCTGTGGGTCAAAATTGACAGTGCGCTGCGATGCAAGACTCCCTCCATTTGAATGAACCTGCAGACTACACATGAAATATTGCATCCAGTTTTGGTTACCACAATATTAAAAAGATGTTGAGAGTTTAGAAAGAGTGCAGAGAAGAACAACGAAGATGATTAGGGAACTGGAGGTAAAACATATGAAGAATAGTTGCAGGAACTGGATGCATAGTTTAATGTCTAGTTTAATTAAAAATATGCAAGAATTGGGTATGTCTGGCTTAATGAAAAGAAGGGCTAAGAGCAAAGCAGAACAAAAAGCAATGGGTGGAAACTAATCAAGGAGAGAACCAACCTAGAAATGGGGAGGAATTTCCTTATACTTAGAACAATTAATCAGTAGAGCAGCTTGCCTTCAGAAGTTGTGGATGTTCAATCACTGAAGGTTTTTTATGAAGAGTTTGGAGAGCCACCTGCCTGAAAGGGTCTCCTGCTTGAGCAGGGGGTTGGACTAGAAGACCTCCAAGGTCTCTTCCAACTCTGTTGTTCTGATGTTCATTGATGCACATACAAGAGAGACCAGTTTTACATCATGAAGCTTGGTCTACCACAGGGGTCTTCAAACTTGACCCTTTTGTGACTTGTGGACTTCCAACTCCCAGAATTCCTCAGCCAGCTTGCCTGGCTGAGGAATTCTGGGAGTTGAAGTCCACAAGTCACAAAAGGGCCAAGTTTGAAGACCCCTAGTCTGCCATCTTGCTAAGGTTGAGTCCTTCTCCCCAGTGATGTTACTGATACAGCCTTTATACAGCTTTTACATCTCATGCAACTTTCCCACTGGATGTCACTTCTGAGAATGGGGAGGATGCAAAAGAAGACAGAGCAAACTTGAATATCTGCAATGTTTAAATTAATATTCCCTCATCAAGTTAAAAGAAAAAGAAGAATGTAGTCCTTTCTCCAAGGTACATTAGGTAAAATGAGCTGTTCCAGGGAAGGTTATTTCAATATATGATCACAGCAGTGAGATTATTGTATGTACAAAGATGGAAAGATTCATCACTACCCACTGTGGATGGATGGTTGGTGATGTTGATAGATTTTGCTGAAATGGATAAATTAACTCATTTGATTAGAGAAAAGGCATTATCTACGTTTATTGCTAACTGGAAGCCTCTTACGGGCTTTTTGCATAACATTGGAAAAAAATGAATTCGTGACTTATGGTTCTGATGATTAGACAGCATAGATTATAGAAGAGTAATACAATGTGATTTTAGTTTAAAATATATTTGCACTTATAACTGCCGTGGAGAATACTGGAAACTCCTTTGTACTCCCCCCCCCCTTCTTTTCTATTTTTTCCTTAACTTTTCTTTCATTGTTTGCTTTTTCTTTGATTTCTTTCTTTCTTTTTGTTTTGTTTTTTCTCCTTCCTTGCTTTCTGTTTCTTTGTGTTAGCTTTTATCCTCTGGTTTAAACAATTTCATTATATATATATAATATATTATTATTCCACACCACAGGTAAATAAATATTAACATTCATTGCCTTTTTCATCCTGGCTGACTGGTACACACACACACACACACACACACAATTTAAAATAGAAACAATGTGACCTTCAAGGTCAGACTTTTCCAGCCAGCTGGATTGAGAAGTCCTCAAACCTGCCGCAGGGTTTTCAAACCCAGCAGACAATCATTAGCTGCTAGGGGGATTTCACTGCTGTCAGAAATTATTGCTTTAATTATGAAGATGGAGCAAAACTAGACTCCAGAGTCCACCAGCCAACTTCCCAACTTTTAGCCAGCCACCTGAAATTTAGCCAGACACCAGGCTGGGACCTAAGAATTTAGCCTCCAGGAAGCTCAACACACTTGTTAATAATATGCTTAGGCCAGAGATTGAAAAATAACAGCTCTGCCTTCTTCTGCCTGCTGTGCTGCTTGTTGTTAGGGCTAGTAAATAGACCGAGTACTGTGTCCGTTACCACTTTTAGATCAAATCAGAGGCCCATCCATCTTTGTATTTTGCTTTTAGAAACGATCAAAAAGAAAAAGAGAGATTTGGTGCATGTCCTTTACTTCTCCTTACAGTCCAACATTTTCTCCATTTTTTAAAAAAATCCTTGAAGTCAAAGGCAAAATAAGCTGAAGTCAAATAGGGAAAACCAACATATTGCATTGCAGTAACTCTTAGTTTAACTGATTAGATTTATTGCCTTATTCCACAGAAATACATCAGAGAAGGAATCATACTTTGGATGGGCCCCTGTCATCCAAAGGGGTCTGAAAGTCTTTTGTGTTGGTGAGCCAGCATTGATTCCTGGTGACTGCTTGGAGTAGTCCCTACAGTTTTCTTGGCAAGATTCTGGAAGTGTGGTTTTCCCTTACCTCCTTCTTAGGGCTGAAAGAGAGTGACTGGCCCGTCACTCAGCTGGCTTTGTGGGGCTAGAAATCACAACCTCTAGCTTTCTAGCTGGTGTTTTAACCCTCACGCCAAACTGTCTGTCTTTGAAGGTCTACCTCCTTAAAAAAAGAAATTTCTGCTCCATGCTATTTTTGTTCTCCAGCAGCTAATGCTACCAGGCATCCTATCTCTGCCATAGCTATCATCATTAGGAGCCACTGATCCATCCAGACATGACAAGTTAAGTGTCCCAAGGCACTCTGGCTCGTAATAAATCAGTTGGTGCCTCTTCAGCTTCTGTTGTTCACAACTGTGTTTTGGACTATGTGATAATGCTGATGGGGCACCTCTCTATAATCCTTTCAGGAGAACACGATGCTGGATCCCAGGACCATGTGAAAAACGTCAAAGGAGAGTCACATGATACCAGGAAAGACACAGCTATTTTAAAAAGTCTTCCTAGTGTTTTTTAATCATTGCTGAAGCAATACACACAACCCAGGGGGGGCTTAGAACATAGAACATAGAACATAGAGTTGGAAGGGACCTTGGAGGTCATCTAGTCCAAATCCCCTGCTCAAGCAGGAAAGTCTATACCATTTCAGACAAATAGATGTCCAATCTCTTCTTGAAAATTTCCAGCGATGGAGCACCCACAACTTCTGAAGGCAAGCAGATACTTGTTCTCACCATTAGAAAATTTCTCCTTAGTTCTAGGTTGGATCTCTCCTTGGTTAGTTTCCATCCATTGGTCCTTGTTGTGCCTTCTGGTGCTTTGGAAAATAATTTGCCCCCTTTCATCTTTGTGGTGGCTCCTCAAATATTCATTCATTCATAGGTCTTGACCAGAATTCTGACAGAGCGTTCTGTACTAAGAAGAAATTATTCTGCTCAGGTCCTAAGCAGAGGGTTGCACCAGATGTTCTAAAAGTGCAATTTTATTGAGTTCAAATATATCTTTTATTCCTCTCTTCTCCTTTTTTTTCTACCTCTGTCCTAGATACAAGAAAGAAGAGCTCTACGGAGTTAGTAGAATGAAAACTCTATGACCGAAGCAGCAGCAACCTTGACTTTTAGAACGGAAGTGTGGCAAGATGTGTTTTGATCTGCATTCACCCGTCTGTGGCAGGCCGTACCCAAAATGTCAGTCAGAGAAAGTAGAGCAGGTATGAGAAATGGGATGACCTCGGGGGCAACAGACAGGCCTATTCTGAAGTAGGTCCTTTCAGTTTCTCTCCCATTTCCATATCACAGACACCGTGGAAACATTTGGACTTTCCTACCTGTCAAATATCAGGGCTTCTTTGGGACCACACAGGAAGCCATGACTTCAATGAAATGTGAGTATTTGTTGGTTTGTATAGAGTAAGATCCCCACAAAGGGTTCAGATGACTTCAGGCCATTTAGAAGCATCGGCCAGGACATTCAGATTGGAATGGAGATATTTCACTTTCATAGATGTCATTTTTGTTTTCTAAAAAAAAAAAAAAAAAGGTCCATATAATTTGGGTTCCATTGGGTTTCGGCATTACACTGAGAAATTTAAGTAATTTCCAGGATATATCTAAGGTCCAATGTGTGTTTGTGGGAAATGAGAGGTGGGTGAGTGGGTAATGTGAGCCAGTGGTATAACACATATACAGTAATGTCAGGCATGAAAGACCAGATTCACACATGAGGGTTAATAATAATAATAAAGTTGGAAGGGACCTTGGACCTAGTCCAACCCCCTGCTCAGGCAGAAAACCCTATACCATTTCAGACAAATGGCTGTCCAGTCTCTTCTTAAAAACTTCCAGTGTTGGAGCATTCACAACTTCTGGAGGCAGGTTGTTCCACTGGTTAATTGTTCTCACTGTCAGGAAGTTTCTCCTTAGTTCTAGGTTGCTTCTCTCCTTGATTAGTTTCCATCCATTGCTTCTTGTCCTGCCTTCTGGTGCTTTGGAGAATAGCCTGACTCCCTCTTCTTTGTGGCAGCCCCTGAGATATTGGAACACTGCTATCATGTCACCCCTCATCCTTCTCTTCATTAGACTAGACAATTAAGCTGATTTATTGCTAAAAGCCTATGTATATGAATCTTCTCAAATAATGGTCAGCACCTGGTTAGAGTTAGACTAACAGTCAAGGGGGTTGAACTTAACTCGCTTGTGGCTATGTAGGGATTCTAGGCTGATCCCTTTTTTCACTCCACACCCAGCTTCTGCCATTCCTTCTCCTACATATCATGACATCATAGTAAAAAGAATGAACTTTGAAAATTACATCATTCAAATCCTTTGAGTGAATAATGTCATGACATCCCTGTGGCTTATAATAGAAATTTTATAAGCATTTTGAAGATTTGTTTTCTCTCCAGATCACTATATTTATTCATTTATTTATTTTAATTTGCTTATCAAATTCAGAGATTGCCCATCTTAGTTTCAGAACGACTATAATTTTTTGAAGATTGTGTCGTGGATCTTGTAGAAACCTGTTAGGTTAGTTATATTCTGGTCCAAACATGGATCTAGATAAGGGAGTCTCCAAATTTGACAACTTTAAGGCTTGTGGACCTTGACTCCCAAAATTCCTCAACCAGCCAGTTGAAATCCACAAGTCTTAAAGTTGCTAAGTTTGGAGACCTCTGATCTAGATCAGGAGAAGAAGGAATTCACAGTGATCTAATTCTTTTAGCATTCTTGATTTAGGCCAGGGGTGTCAAACTGCTGGCCTGCAGGCCGGATGTGTCATGCCGAAACTGCACCCACCCCATTGCCGGCAATGGCAAAAAGGTTGTGATACGTCGCGACACATCACGTGACGTTGCGAGTTTGACACTCCTGACTTAGGCAACACGAGACAAAGCCCATCATCTCAGGATGATACTCAGTGTTATTTTAAATGTTTGGGAGCTTGAGCCACTGTTGATTCAATAACTTCTGTTTATCTCTCATTCTTGCCTGTCATGGTGTGACTGTAGATCACCTTATCTCTACGCCCTTATCGCTAGCGCCCACATCTCTAACGTGGAAACTATGCTGCAGCACAACCTTGTCAATTTTATGATCTGTGGACATATTTAACCAAAGCTTCTATGAAGGTGGTCCTAAAGGAATTTAACAAGGGAAACAAACCCACTTCAACAACCAGGTATTTCAAATGGCAGGCAGTGTGTAACAATTCCCTTATTGAGTGGTCTAATCTTGTACAGTGTAATCTAATAATAAGGCACTGTTCCCAGAGGTAACTGTAAATAGATATTACGGTGTTCCAACCAGTTTTATTCTGCACTTGGAAACCTATTAAATGTAACAAAATTGTTAGGGTAGTTCATACTTTACAATGTCCTAATAAGACCAAGCATGCAACAATTAAAACTGCCCTGTATATACATGCTTCCATTTCATTTACTTATATTCTTCTAGTTAAAAGAAACAAACAAGCAGAAACCATTCAATTTATCTTAAAGTCATGGAATCATTATTGCATATTTTTAAAGGTGGTCTCTTGACAGCCAGTTTGGTGGGGTACTTAAGGCATCAGATGAGAAACTGGGAGATGGTGAATTCTAGTTCCACCTTAGGCACAAAGCCAGCTGGGTGACCTTAGGCCAGTCACTCTCTCAGCCTTTTTAAAAGGAGGCAAGAGCAAACCACTTCTGAAAAGCCTTGCCAAGAAAACTGCAAAGACCTGTCCAATCATTCTCTGAGAATCAGGCAAGATTGGATGCAGTTCACCGTTCAGTGAGAACAATTAACCAGTGGAACGGCTTGCCTCCAGAAGTTGTGGGTGCTCCATCACTGGAGCCTTTTAAGAAGAGATTGGACAGCCATTTGTCTGGCTGTCTGGTATAGGGTCTCCTGCTCCAAGGCCTCTTCCAAATGTGTTATTCTTTTATTCTGAATTAATTAAGGACAGACGCAACCTAGAACGAAGGAGAAATTTCCTAACAGTGAGAACAATTAACCAGTGGAACGGCTTGCCTCCAGAAGTTGTGGGTGCTCCATCACTGGAGCCTTTTAAGAAGAGACTGGACAATCACTTGTCTGGAATGGTATAAGGTCTCCTGCTTGAGCATGGGATTGGATTAGAGGATCTCCAAATTCAGTTCAGATATCTATATCTATCTATCTATCTATCTATCTATCTATCTATCTATCTATCTATCTATCTATCTATCTATCTATCTATCTATCTATCTATCTACCTATCTACCTATCATCCATCCATCCATCCATCCATCCATCCATCCATCCATCTATCTATCTATCTATCTACCTATCATCTATCTATCTATCTATCTATCTATCTGTCTGTCTGTCTGTCTGTCTGTCTGTCTGTCTGTCTGTCTGTCTGTCTGTCTGTCTGTCTGTCTGTCTGTCTGTCTGTCTGTCTGTCTGTCTGTCTGTCTGTCTATCTATCTATCTATCTATCGCCATTTGTCAGGAATGGTATAGGGTCTCCTGCTTGTGCAGGGGGTTGGACCAGAAGACCTCCAAGGCCCGTTCCATCTCTGTTATTCTGGAAGACAAAAAAGAAAAATGTGTTCCCTACAGCTGTAAAATCAGCCAGGCTTTCTGTTTTCCTTGGACTTTGTTTACCATCCTGATCAGGGTTATTAAATTTCTTGTCTCAATCACTCTCTAGCTGCCTTAACTGCCCATATGTAGTCTTTCCTCAGAAGGAGGAATTTTCTCATGAAGACCTCCTGAGGATTTAAGTCAACAGCGGGAAGCTAAGGAATCTGCACCCACTGGAGAGAAGACCATATCTTGAAAGACACATGTGAAAGAACAGTTATTACCTATGAAAATGACACTGGCTTTTTTCCTACTCTGGAAAACAAAATGCAAAAGCAATTGACTTTCCATCAAACAGAATGAGGAATATTTGAAAATAAAACGGCAGGAGCTCTTCTGACCTGTTCTAGTGTCCTTGAGGTGTTGAAATCTTGTGAAGGCCACACTTAAGGGAGATTAAAATTAAAGGTTCATTTCACCGGATGTCACCACAATATGAGCAGAGCATGCCTTCCTTTCCCTGAATCAAGAGAGTTCTGTACCAAACTGGAATGCATATTTTTTTATTGCAGACTCTTAAAATATATATTAAGTCCCTGGAATGCTTGTTTCTGGACCATAACACAGGAAGTTTGGAATTTCATACTTCATCTTCTCTGTGCAGCTGGCTTGTCTCATTTTCAGTTAGATAGATCACTTGGGAAAAAACCAGGCGTTTATGAAAGCTTCTTTCTGCCCGTTTACCAATAGTCAATTTTCAGTGCAGGGAAGGGAAGGGCGAGGAGTGGCTATAGTTTGGAAAAATCTTACTTCAGACTTTAATAATTAGTAAATGAAACTGTTTTGACTTCCTCAGCTCAAGGTGTTTTTTAAAGAATCAAAATCTGCTTAACGTTAAACAGTTTGTGGATTACAGGCACAACTCCACATCCAAACTGGCAGATATAAATTTCAGGAATGTACCATATGGCTAAGTGGAGTGGGGGGCAGTAGGGAGGTTAATCTATACAAAACGTTAAGAGCTGTTGATTTGGCATGGTTGATTAGAATGTCTTAGGGCCAGTTGTTTGGGTTTTATTTTTTGTAATGGGGATGAAACTCTATTTTTACTTTTACTTTTGTGTGCCTGTCATGATTTATTTTGATGGTATCCTGTTTTTATTATTTTTACAAATAACTCAAGAGGATGGACATAGCCAATACATCTTCCTTCTCCTATTTCCCCCACAACAACCCTGTGAGGTGACTTGGGCTGAAAGAGAGTGACTGGCCCAAAGTCACCCAGCTGGCTTTTGTGGCTAAGGTGTCTCACTGTCTCTTGGTGATTGGCCCAAAGTTATCCAATCAACTTCCATGCCTAAGGTGGGACTAGAATGCACTGTTTCCTGGTGATTGGCCCAAAGTCACCCAGCCAGGTTTTGTGGCTAAAGCAGGACTAGAACTGTCTCTTGGCGATTGGCCCAAAGTCATCCAATCAACTTCCATGCCTACGGCGGGACTAAAACTCACTGTTTCCTAGTGATTGGCCAAAGTCTCCTAGCTGGCTTTCATGGCTAATGTGGGATTTGAACTCACAGTCTTCTGCTTTCAAGCCTGGCGCCTTACATCAAATTGGCTCTTGTTTTGCTATATGTTTTGCTATAATCTTGTAAACCACCTTTACTCAGAAGAAGAAAAGTGGTGCAACATTTGTACATAAATGAATACAAGCCCATAAAATCACCAATGTGGTTTTGTTGGAAAACATTTTTGGGAATTAGCTCTGTGGTTATATCCAGCCATTGATGGTACATACAGTGCTGGGCTGAACTTATTTTTTCTTCCTAAAAATGGGTTAGGGGAAGTCTAGGACAGGTTTAATGGGCTGTTGGCTTTCCAGTCTAACTGATGTCCAAGGTTATGATGTGGCTGCAATGCCTCTAATTTTCCTCAAATTGGTCTTACCAATTTGGCAAACTGGCAAACTGGATTCAATCTGAATTGATGTGAACACAGAGAATACTAGAATATACATCATTTTCAGAATGGTTTTAACTTTCTTCTTTGTTTAAAGGCATTTGTACCTGACTCTTATCCATACCAAAATATTCAAGTATTTCTTTGTCGGTGTAGTTTCTACTAGGAGAGCTACACCGATTCATTTTCATTATATCGCCAACAAACAAGGATGGAAATTATCTCTACCTCCTTTATCATGAATTCTCAACCTAATTTGGCCCAGTCAAAATAATGGTTCTTTCTTCTGAGGAAAAACGATCAAAACAGTTTTGTTAGGTTGTTGAATTCCTTTTTCGAGCCTTCAGATATTCGCAAATTCTCCCCTTCGATTTGTAACCTTTGGGGGGAACAATATCTTAATTTGCCATGCTTTCTGATCACTTAGGCTTTTCCGGGGCTGAGGTAACATAGCATGCCACATGTTTTCCTAACAAATTGCATTCGGACACTTTCCGACACTTTCATTATTTTAACTGAGGTAATAATTAGTCACTGTCACAGGAGGGAGTTTGGTTGTGCAAATCAGAATAAATTTACCTTGCTGTAGCGGCAGTCACAAATGAAGCAATAAATTAGACATAGCAAAAATTTTATGGACTTAGGAGGTTCCCAAATCAGGAATTGCTACCTCAAATATAAGGGGGAGAGGAACCAAGATAATTTCTCCTGTGATCCTTCCATTATTCAAAGAGGCAACCCTGGAGATGTTATCTATGCAATATTCCCAAAGGCCAGAAACATAAAACAAGAAGAAAAAAAGTGCAAAACTAGCAACAAAATGTAAGGTGAAAAATAAGAAAATACTGCAAGGAGAGACTTTTATTTTCAGAAATGGCCTAGTTCATGTCGTGAGCCAAGTATGCTGTGCTTCACATATAATCAATGTAATTTTAATTATAACTTCTATGGTGTCTGGTTGATAAAATGTGCCCTAAAAAAGAAAGCAGAGTTTATTTTTGGGACAAATATATGATTTGTGGATAAAAATGCACCCTGGCTTGTTTTAAGTATGGCTGTTCATTAGCCTAAATCAAAATCTTGGCTTATTCTTGAAATAGATAAGGAATCAAACAAACAAAAATGAGGGGTTGTTTAGCCGATTCCTCATTCCAGGAATCAGGAATCTAATACTAATGGGTTTTTTTTGTTTCTCTAGGTTGTTCACATTGTGGTTAAAACAAAGCTTTTGTGTTGTAGGTGGATTATTATTTTATGCCTACAAAAATTGTGTTTTTGTATGTTTGTTTGTTTCCCAGGCTTCTTTTATCTGTACAGAGAAATACTTCAGGTTCACCTTTTTCCAGTTCTCATCCAGTCTGATGAAAGACAGTTGGCTTTAGAAATTCTCTGAAAGGAGAGAATTTCAGTAAAAACCCTCAGGGTTGAAATGTAATCTTTTGCTGTGAAGCTTAAATCCTCTTCTCCAGAAATTATGGGAGAAATTCCTCTCTTCCCTGGAGGTGCTTGGCCAAACCATCCACCCAATTTCTGCAAATTTGGTGAAGAATTTCCAAAAAACCATTTTACCCAGCTCCTCATTAATTTGCTGATTTTAATAGCTAGTTCTGTCTTTCTCTATGCATGTGTCTCTCTGTGTGTTATATTTCTAAATTTCCCATGCTGACCTTGTTGCTTTGATGTATTATTTATACCTCATTTCTAGGGGCTATTTCAGTTGAAGAATGCTATGGTGATACCATAAATAAGCAACATCTTAGACGTTCTTGCAATCCTTTTCACAAGCGACTCTGAAAAACAGAACAAAACAAAATATGGATTATCGATTGTAAATCCAGGCACAGTCAAATTTACAGTAGCCTCCTGAAATCAATAGGCTATAAGTAAGCCCAACTTAGTTTTGGTTGATTTCTTTGGCTGCCACAAAGAGAAGGGCAGTCAACCTATTTTCCAAAGCACCAGAAGGCAGGACATGAAGCAGTGAATGGAAACTAACGAAGGACAGAAGCAACCTAAATATAAGGAGAAATTTCCTGACAGTGAGAACAATTAATCAGTGGGACGGTTTGCCTCCAGAAGTTGTGGGTGCTCCATCACTGGAAGCTCCTTTTTAAGGAGAGATTGAACAGCCTTTTGTCTGATATGATATAGGGTCTCCTACTTGAGCAGGGGGTTGGATTAGAAGATCTCCAAGTCCCTTCCAACTCTGATGTTCTATGTTCAGAAGGCAAGCCATTCCACTTATTAATTGTTCTGACTATCAGGGAATGAATAGAATAGAATAGAATAGAATAGAATAGAATAGAATAGAATAGAATAGAATAGAATAGAATAGAATAGAATAGAATAGAATAGAATAGAATAGAATAGAATAGAATAGAAAATATGGAATGGAATGGAATGGAATGGAATGGAATGGAATGGAATGGAATGGAATAGAATAGAATAGAATAGAATAGAATAGAATAGAATAGAATAGAATAGAATAGAATAGGGAATAGGGAATAGGGAATAGGGAATAGGGAATAGGGAATAGGGAATAGGGAATCTTCTTCTTCTTCTTCTGCCATATCCATTATCGGACATTGGCGATCATGTTGGCGATCCTGCTTTTTTCAGCAGCCGCGGCTGCTGAATAGGGAATAGGGAATAGAATAGAATAGAATAGAATAGAATAGAATAGAATAGAATAGAATAGAATAGAATAGAATAGAATAGAATAGAATAGAATAGAATCTGGAAGGGATCTTGGAGGTCTTCTAGTCCAGCCCCCCGCTCAAGCAGGAGAACCTATACCGTCTCAGACAGGTGAATGTCCAGTCTCTTCTTAAGAGCCTCCAGTGATGGAGCGCCCACGATTTCTGGAGGCAAGCTGTTCCACTGGTTAATTGTCCTAACTGTCAGGAAGTTTCTCCTTAGTTCTAGGTTGCTTCTCTCTTTGTTAATTTCCATCCATTGCTTCTTGTCCTGCCTTCAGGTGCTTTGGAGAATAGATTGATGCCCTCTTCTTTGTGGCAGCCCCTCAAATACTGGAATACTGCTTTTGTGTTGCCCCTGTTTCTTCTTTTCTTTAGACTAGCCAAACCCAGGTCCTGCAGCCGTTAATTTAATTAGAAATTTAAAATTAGGAAACTAGGCATACCTAGTTCCCTTAATCATTCATTGTATAGTTTAGTGTTAGTGTCTAAATCAGCTTCATATTCCTTCATATCCCAGTCCCCAAATTTAGGACGGCTTTATTCTTAGCTCAGTTTAATGTCCTTCCCACCTCTGTCCTGGAAGGGAAACACAGAAAAAGCCCATCTGAAACTCAGTACTGTCCCTGTGGTATGAATGCCATAGTAACCACAGCTTGTGTTCTTCTGTATTGCTAGCTCTACAGGGACATCCGCCATCTTTTAATCACCCCCTCTTTTACTTAAATTTCCTGGGCACTCTGATAGCTTTTATCTGCACTATCTGTTAAATAACACCGCTAACTTTATTTCTCTAAAAGTAGCAAAAGTTTGCTACATGATGTGTACATTTTGCCCACAAATAGCTACTAATAGTTCTTGTAGTAAGGAAAGAGTTTTGTGTTGTTCATTGTATTGATTGTATTTTTGTTGGTCAATAATCACAATAAAGTTCTGTCTGTCTGTCCCGTTTTCCGATTTCTACAAAATGCCACTTTTTGTTTTACAAAATATCTTCTTTTTCTATTATTATGCTTGCGTGGTTTGTCTTCCTGGTTCAGTAGACGAAATGAAGATACAGATAGTCCTTGACTTACAAAGTTCATTTAGTGACCACTTGAAGTTACAGCGGCACTGGAGAAAGTGACTTATGACTGGTTCTCACCCTTGCAACCGTTGCCGCATCCTCATGGTCACGTGATCAAAATCCAGACGCTTGGCAACTGACTCGTATTTATGTCTGTTGTCCCAGGATCACATGATCTCCTTTTGTGACCTTCTGACAAGCAAAGTCGACGGGGAAGCCGGATTCCCTTAACAACCAGGTTACTAATTTAGCAACTGCAGTGATTCACTTAACAAAGGTGGCAAGAAAAGTCGTAAAATGGGGCAAAACCCGCTTAACACATGTCTCACTTAGCAGCAGAAATTTTGGGCTCAATTGCGGCCGTAAGTTGAGGACCACCTGTGTGGGGCTACTATGGAATGGTAGAGATTGCTAATGGCCAATACGCTTTGATTTGCTTTGCTTTGTCTTTATTTTTAAATTGTTGTTTTTAAAGGCATTGAACGAAACTTCCTCTTTCCCTAGTGGGGAAGGTTGTGGCGTGAGGACTGGGAAATCCCTGCATTTCATTCCAATTTATATTCTGTCCTGAAACCGCAAAAAAAAAAGAGGCAAAAGCTTAGTGAGACAGTGAGACAATATTCCAGCAAGAAAACTCCTTTTGAAAAGAGACATAGCCGAAGGAGAGACAAAGTCAGCAGCATCACATTCGAAAGGCAGCGTTGCTGCAGGGGAAAAAAAATTAAATGGCCGCCACGTTCCTTATTAAAATGAAATGCATCTCTTAGGAAGGTCTTCAGGGGTCAGTGTGCTCCCTCACCCACTCCTATATCTGCACTGTTTGTACAGATTAAATACCCGGGATATCGCTCAGATGTAAAACTGCATCTAATGTGAAAGCACTACACTGGCTCATAAAATCTATTAAAGTCAGTCAGATGTTCCTGTCGAAGCAACATCCAGTTCATTGTCTCGGGGCTGCTGCAATGAAGCATGCAGGGCTGGTTTTGAAAACCTGATTAAAACAATCTGCTGAAAGTAAAGAAGCTCATCACAACAGGAGGACGGCCTTCAGTAGACTGGAAAGGTTTTCCAGGGTCCTTCTTAATAAGAAAGGAAGAAAGGAAGAAAGGAAGAAAGGAAGAAAGGAAGAAAGAAAGAAAGAAAGAAAGAAAGAAAGAAAGAAAGAAAGAAAGAAAGAAAGAAAGAAAGAAAGAAAGAAAGAAAGAAAGAAAGAAAAGAAAGAAAGAAAGAAGAAAGAGAAGAAAAGAAGAAAAAAGGAAAGAAAAAAGAAAGAAGAAAGAAAGAAGAAAAGAAGAAAGAAAGAAAAAGAAAGAAAGAAAGAAAGAAAGAAAGAAAGAAAGAAAGAAAGAAAGAAAGAAAGAAAGAAAGAAAGAAAGAAAGAAAAAGAAAGAAAAAGAAAGAAAGAAGAGGGAAAGAGAAAGAAAGAAAGAAAGAAAGAAAGAAAGAAAGAAAGAAAGAAAGAAAGAAAGAAAGAAAGAAAGAAAGAAAGAAAGAAAGAAGAGGGAGGGAGGGAGGGAGGGAGGGAGGGAGGGGTAAGATAAGCAAAGATAAGCAAAATCAAAGGATCTGATTTTGAGGTTGTTATTTTAGGGTTCACCCAATGGAGGGATTTCATATATGCCCCGTTAAGTTCTGAGCAGTCAGTCTGTGGCCAGAAAGGGGACTTGGGGTGATAGTGGGGACATGGACAAAAAAATGTTGGCCCATGCACAAAAGCTGGAAGCAAAAGTGAATGTTGTGATCTTTGGAGAAAAGACTCGAAGGTAAAAACTGCTGATGTTATAATGCCTTCGTAGTGTGACTGTACTAGGAACTCTGCAGATGTTCCTGGTTTTTGCATCTAATAAAGGGGAATGGAAAGAAAGAAAGAAAAAGCCATCAAAAACAGACTCCTAAAGAAAATGGTATGGGGGGGGGGCCTTAAAAATAGAAAAGAGTGGTATCTTTTAAAAAAAATATGGGAGGACTGCATTGGACTTTTGAATGGTGTTCAGGTCTATCCCAAAGGCGCTTTTTCAAAAGGCAACTGGACTTTGTTTTTTTCCTTGAAGATGTTTCGCTTCTCATCCAAGAAGCTTCTTCAGTTCTGACATGTTCAGATCCATCCTGCAAGAAGAAGCAGAGGGTGCCATCCAAGGCAAAACTGGATCTTATTTTATTATTTGCAGTTGCAATTAAGTATATTAATAAGTATTTAAATACTCCTTCTTCTTGCAATATGGACCTGAACATGTCTATGGAGATTCTCAGTCATCCAGGTCATGGTTGTCCCACAGGTGCTTTTTCAAAAGGCAACTGGATTTTGTTTTTTCCTTGAAGATGTTTCGCTTCTCATCCATGAAGCTTCTTCAGTTCATGCAAATAAAGAATGAATATTTAATAATTTAAAGAGAACCA
The DNA here is from genome assembly GCA_023970755.1 of Azemiops feae. Taxonomy (NCBI): domain Eukaryota; kingdom Metazoa; phylum Chordata; class Lepidosauria; order Squamata; family Viperidae; genus Azemiops; species Azemiops feae. The sequence continues at coordinate 320,947 of JALGBA010004004.1, forward strand.
ATCTAGAACTAAGGGGGAAATTCCTGACAAAACAATGAGTCAGTGGAACGGCTTTGCCTTCAAAAGTTGTAGGTGCTCCAAAACTGGACGATTTTAAGAAGAGATTGGACAAGCATTTGACTGAAATGCTGTTGGGTCTCCTGCTTGAGCAGGGGGTTGGACTAGAAGACCTCCAAGGTCCCTTCCAACTCTGTTATTCTGTTAATGATATTACTTCCCAATCTCTCCTAATCCCAATTGCAATTTGATAAGAGTTTAGCAGTTGAGGATTTGAGTGGCCAGAAACATATCTGCTTCTGGATTAGTCAGGAGGAAAAAAAAACATGGATGAACGATTAGGGTGGAGATTTGTAAAAAGATAGGCATTGTGGAGAGAGAAAATTCTCCTACCCAATATTAGGACATAGGGAAGCCAATGAGCAAGAGAATTAAGACTGAAAAAAGGAAGGGCTTGTTTAAAGAGTTCATCACTGATGTATGGAATCCATAATCAGAAAATAATAATAATAATAAAGTTGGAAGGGACCTTGGAGGTCATCTAGTCCAACCCCCTGCTCAGGCAGGAAACCCTATACCATTTCAGACAAATGGCTGTCCAGTCTCTTCTTAAAAACTTCCAGTGCTGGAGCATTCACCGCTTCTGGAGGCAGGTTGTTCCACTGGTTAATTGTTCTCACTGTCAGGAAGTTTCTCCTTAGTTCTAGGTTGCTTCTCTCCTTGAATAGTTTCCCTCCGTTGTTTCTTGTCCTGCCTTCAGAAAGTGTTTTGGAGAATAGCTTGACTCCCTCTTCTTTGGGGCAGCCCCTGAGATATTGGAACACTGCTATCATGTCCCCCCTCGTCTTTCTCTTCATGTCTCATTGGGGTTCACCTTAAGTGGATTTAAAGGGGAATGAGATAAACTCATGGAGAAGAGTGATCATAAGCTAATGGAACGATTATCTTTGGATTGAAATAAAGCAGGTCTTTGAAATCCAGTTATCAGTGACAATAATGCCAGGCCAGAAAGACTGCTATCTTTTTTACCACTACAGGTTTTTTTTTTTAATTTGATGAACAAGAATTTGCTTTTGGATTTTATCTTACAAAAACATTGGTGTGAAGTTCTTGCATTTATTTATTCACAACATATATAAGGCTGGAATGACTGTCTTCTCCTGTGTTATACAGTCTTCCTAGCTAGCATTCGGCAGCCAACATTACCTGGCTCCTCCCATTTAATTTTATCCCCACTAAAAGATATCTGATAGAGCTTTTTTCACATCAAGAAATGTAGACAGCCAAGAAGGCTTCAGGATAATGAAAAAAATGCAAACTGAGAACATTATAAGTCCTTGGACATTGACAAAAACAGGCGTGTTTGCAGGAGAAGGGTTAATAAGGCAGTTGTGAACATATTATCAAAGCCCCATCATTTTGTATGTGTATGAGTGTGTGTGTGTGTGTGTGTGTGTGTGTGTGTGTGTGTGAGAGAGAGAGAGAGAGAGAGAGAGAGAGAAGTCAAAGCATAAACAAAAGGGGTGTTCTGCCATCTTGAGTTTGTTTGTTTTGTTTTACCCACTGCACAATGAACCCTTTGCATAGGATGGGAAGTGTGCAAAAGATAAAATCCCAAAGCTGCTTTTTCAAAAGGCAACTGGAATTTAGCACTCTCAGAAAGAGTACCAACAACCAGATGAGTGCAAGGAATATAAATCCTTCCATCCTGCCCCATTTGGCCTGAACTGAAGAAGCTTCTTGGATGAGAAGTGAAACATCCTCAAAGAAAAACAAGTCCAGTTGCCTTTTGAAAAAGCAGCTTTGGGACAACCATGAGCTGGATGACTGAGAATCTTCATAGACAAAAGATAAAATGTATATGACAATGTACTCAACTCAAATGTGGTGGACTTATGTATTTGCAGCAAACATCCTGTTCCAGGAATTTCATTGTGATACATGCATGTTTATATTATTTGCACTGATCAACATTTTGAAACCTTTGCGCTTTGATGTGGATGGTTTGGAGGTTCATACCATAGCATAAGCATAAAAAAGCTGACCAACATTTAACTGAACTAAGGTTAGCATATTATGTAAATATAGCCATGTGGTCCAGTGAAGAAAGGGAACAAAGCTGCAGCATTGACTGTAACCGTAAACAGGATGGGATTATCACCCAGTTCAGGATACAGAATTTCAGAACACAATGTGCCTTCAATAATAAAATTTGCTATCTCTTATCTCATGCCCTCCACATGTGTGCTCTAATTCCCAGAATCACTGATTAGAAAGTTGTAGACCCAACACATCTGGAGCACCAAACATCCAATTGGAGAAACTTGGCTTAAAGAAGCTTACATTTTGGGGCTCTTAGTGCTGTCTGATATTGCTTTTCTTGTTGCAGATGTTGCACTGATGGTGCTACCAAGTCTGGTAATGAAACATCAGCAAGGAGAGAAGCCATCTCGAAAAACACCAAGAACCAAACAATTCAACCCTGAGCCACATATACTGTATTCTTCACAACTGCAGATGCTGACATGGGTGACAATGCCTCCATTGTAACTATTTTAAAGGAAAAAAGGGCCTATTGTTCTAAGCCACGTCTGCCCTGGAAGTGATTATATTTTCCACCCCAAGTGTAGATCAGCAGCCCCAGGAGTGGCAAACAATCATTTTTTTTCCACGGTTTTGAAATTATGTTTAATTTTTGACTGGGAAGTGGGCAGCATGTGTCTTTTGCAAAGACCACCATCAAATCAGATGCTGCTTTCTTGTCATTTTCACTGCAATTCAACTAAGAGTCCCTGGGAAAAAAAATTGTCTTGCTACCAAATTGCAATCATAAAGGCATGGCTTTAGTCTCTGTGAATTGCTGCAGATAGTGAACTTCTGGGTAATATATAACATAAAGAGTTTAATTGAATCAGCCTGCTGGGTTTTTGCCCAGAAAAAGTGGGAATTTAAATGCTGAGGCAGCTTTAGCTGCCAACATTACCAGTCAGCACTCCTTAGATTGGATTGTAAATAATCTTATTTTAGGCCACGCTAGGCGATTGGGATAAGCTTCTCCTTAAACTTGCTTGCAGAAGTAATTAAATAATTCTAGCATGTAGCAAGATACTTAAAATAAAAAAGTAGCTTTAAAGCAGCCTAGATTCTTAGGCTATCCTAAATAAATATTTAAGAAGGATTTCTCAGAAATAAGAGGAAGCACCAATGACTTAGGAATCTTAAGAATCCACTTTTCTATGAGCTTGAGCAATTCCTATGATAATAGTTCCCCTATGAATCAAAGACAGCCATGCCAGCTTGTGAGAAAAAAGAAAACCCAGATCCATGATGGGCAAAGTATTCAAAGAACAAGAGAAGGAATGGGCAAGAACTGGAATTCTCCAGGTGTCTCTTAATTGGGCAAATTGTTTATTACTTGGAAAGTTGAGTGCAAATTACGACGGGGCTGATTCTGTTTTTAAAATATAGTTTATTACAAATATGGGTAGGCTGCCTATTGTATGACTCTTTGGCAGGAAGGGGAACGAAAAAGACAAGTTGGTGGCCACAACTGTGAGATGGAAGCCTCACTTCTTTTTTTTATGTGCATCAATGAATGTCAAAAAGGGGGTGGGGTTTTGATCACATGGTAAAGAGCACAATTGTTTGTCATTCTCCTCAAAAAAAGATGTCCTGAGTGTAGACTAGCTTCAAGCTATCTTTTTCTATCTCGGCAACTTATCCTGCTCTAGTTCACTGGAATATTGGAATCGTACTAGCTAACTAGCTATCATCTTCTACTTATCTATTATCTTCTATTTCTATCTATCTATCATCTTGTATTTCTATTGTCCTCTTTTTCTATATATCTGTCTATCATCTTCTATTACTGTATCTATCTATCTATCTATCTATCTATCTATCTATCTATCTATCTATCTATCTATCTATCTATCTATTATCTTCTATTTCTATCTATCATCTTGTATTTCTATTGTCCTCTTTTTCTATATATTTGTCTATCATCTTCGATTACTATATCTATCTATCTATCTATCTATCTATTATCTTCTATTTCTATCTATCTATCTATCATCTATTATCTTCTATTTCTATCTATCTATCTATCATCTATTTCTATCATCTTGTATTTCTATCATCCTCTATTTCTATATATCTATCATCTTCTATTACTGTCTATCTATCTATCTATCTATCTATCATCTATCTATCTATCTATCTATCTATCTATCTATCTATCTATCTATCTATCATCTATTTCTATCTATCATCTTGTATTTCTATTGTCCTCTTTTTCTATATATTTGTCTATATCTTCGATTACTATATCTATCTATCTATCTATCTATCTATCTATCTATCTATCTATCTATCTATCTATTATCTTCTATTTCTATCTATCTATCTATCTATCTATCTATCTATCTATCTATCTATCTATCTATCTATCTATCTATCTATCTATCTATCTTGTATTTCTATCATCCTCTATTTCTATACTGTCTATCTATCATCTTCTATTACTGTCTGTCTGTCTGTCTGTCTGTCTGTCTGTCTGTCTGTCTGTCTGTCTACCTACCTACCTACCTACCTACCTACCTACCTACCTACCTATCTATCTATCTATCTATCTATCTATCTATCTATCTATCTATTATCTGTTTCAACAAATTAAGATCAAATAATTAGTAAAGTACTTAATCAAAAAGCAATATAATTTCCAATACAAGGATTCCAGCTGTAGAACAAGATTTTTACATTGACACTAAGAAAAATACATAGCTGTGTCCTGCCATTTTCAGGACTCCCAGCACATCTGAGGACCACTAAAGTGAGGAATGTTGACTTATTTGGTATACCTGAGCATATCCTCCTCTAGCACCCACAACCACTATTGAAAAACTGACATAGGTAGCAAGTCCTGAGATCTTGCCCTGTGACTTTGTATTTGCTCATTCACATATGCCTCCTGAAACTCTGGGTAAGAACAGGGTTTTTTTTCTTATTCGTTTGAACATTCCACAAAAATCAACACAATTCCTGGTACTAGGATCAGGGTATATTTCATTTACAAAAGAGGAGGAGGAGGAGGAGGAGAGGAGGAGGAGGAGGAGGAAAGGAAGAATCATCATCTGTAACTCCAATAGCCTAGCATTCTGGGGGTGCCAGTGGCCAAATTGAAGCATTTGAAAAGCTCCTAAGCCAGGACCTGAAGATCATTGTTGCCTTGTACTGCAAATTCCCAGCAGCCAGAATCTGAATTTGACTGCTTAGAATAGGGGTCTTGAAACTTGGCCCTTTTATGATTTTGTGGACTTCAACTCCCAGAATTCCTCAGCCAGGCAAGCTGGCTGAGGAATTCTGGGAGTTGAAGTCCGCAAGTCATAAAAGGGCCAAGTTTGAAGAACCCTGACTTAGAATTCTGCTGGTTGTAAAATGTGATCCTCTTTAGCAGTCACACAGAGCCTGATTCTCTTCTGTTCAGTCCCCTCTTAAAAACATTCAACCTGGCTGCCATTCCAGGTTCTGCCAGTGCATTTCACAGTTTAGTTATGTGCTATGTGAAAGAGTAAGTTCCCTCAGCTTTCTGCATTAAGTTTTGGTGGATGACTCAAGTTCTCACACTGGAGGGAAAAAAAAACCCCTCTCCTCCTCCTCCTCCTTCTCTCTTTCTCTCTCTATTATTGATGCCCTATATGATTTATATACAATCATGCGCTCCTTTACTTGCTTTCATTTCAAACGAAGGAATGCCAGTTGCTGAAGCCTTTCCTTGCAGGGGACCTTCTGAAGCTCCCTTGTCATGGTGATTGCCCTGTCTAGCATCTTTTCTAACTAAGGGGCAGTGAAAAGAACTGTGCACAATACTCAAGAGTGTTATCTCTGTAGGTCTGTGAGACAGCAAGCATCTATCAGCAATTCTATTTTCAATTCTCTTCCAAATGTTGCCAAGCAAGGAATTGACTCCTTTTTTTTAACAGAGTTAAACCCTTGGTGATTTTTTAGATGGTGCTGAAAACTTGAGACGTTGGCACCAAGCAACCCAGATGGATTAGCTGATGCTTAGGGAGAAACTCATTTCTTGTGCTAAAGTCTTTCCTGATAAGCAAATCCCAAGCTGTTGCAACACAAGCCATAATTTGGTGCAGCCCAAGAATCACAATGTTATATCGCTGAGATCAGACAGTATTTTCTTTGTGTTTAACATCAATATTTGTGTCCTTTACATTTCAGTTGTTTGTCATTTGAAGCTTCCTCCGGAACTGTGTCCAGATGGATAACTGATCTGTCAATGAATTCTCAATATGGTGATGAGGCAAGTCCATAGCTTTTTCCAGAAAAGAGCTCAGATTAAAAGCCTAGCATCTTAGATTTTTTTTTTAAATAAAAAATCAGGGAGTTGTTTATGGAAAGTCCTCTGGCTTAACTACCGCCAATCAAAGGCTGCAGAAAGTCCATGATTTCCCATTTCTTTTGCAACGCTCCAAAGAATCTATCTGAAAATGAAAGTGATGAATGGAATTCAGTTCTTATGTCTGCCTAGAGAATGTGGCATTCCCTGCCCCCATCTTCATTCATTCATTCATTCATTCATTCATTCATTCATTCATTCATTCATTCATTCATTCATTCATTCGTTCACAAGGTTGCTGGTTTGCAAATCTTTTCTACTGGCAGCCTTACCAGGTAGACCAGACAGGAAATGTTACCAGATAAACAAATTCTAACCAGTGGAACAACCTGCCTCCAGAAGCGGTGAATGCTCCAACACTGGAAGTTTTAAAGAAGAGACTGGACAGCCATTTGTCCGAAATGGTATAGAACAGTGATGGCGAACCTTTTAGAGACCGAGTGCCCAAACTGCAACCCCAAACCCACTTATGCATCCTCGAGTGCCGGGTGGGTGTGGCCCATTGGCTGGGTGTGGCCAATTGGGTGGGTGTGGCCCATTGGGTGGGCATGGCTGTGGTGGTAATGGCAGACTGGGTGGGACTAAAAAGTTCAATCAATCAATTCCAACTTTGCAAGACCTTTTTTTTCCCCGTGAGAAGTTGAAATTGACTGATTGAACCTCTTTTTTTTTTTTGCACATGGCGGCGGAGGCCTAAAGCGAAAAGGTTTTATAAAACCCAGCTGAAGGCCTAGGACTGGGGCGACAGCGCGCGTGCCCACAGAGAGGGCTCTGAGTGCCGCCTCTGGCACCCGTGCCATAGGTTCGCCACCACTGGTATAGGGTTACCTGCCTGAGCAGGGGGTTGGACTTGATGACCTCCAAGGTCCCTTCCAACTTTATTATTATTATTATTAGTAGTAGTAGTAGTAGTAGTAGTAGTAGTAGTAGTAGTAGTAGTAGTAGTAGTATTGTTATTATACTTTACTGTGAAGCTATATTAACAAATTCTTGTATGTCTGAAAGTATAGTTCTCCTGCCATCATCTTTTGTTGTTCAGCTGCTAAATCGTCTCTGACTCTTCATGACCCCGTAGCATGCCAGGCGCCTTGTCCTCAGATGTCTACCAGAGTCACACACATACTGAATCAGAATCGGAATCGGAATCGGAATCAGAATCGGAATAGAGCTGGAAGGGACCTTGGAGGTCTTCTAGTCCAACCCCCTGCTCAAGCAGGAGACCCTATACCATTTCAGAGAAGTGGCTGTCCAGTCTCTTCTTGAAAGCCTCCAGTGATGGAGCACCCACAACTTCTGAAGGCAAGCTGTTCCACTAGTTAATTGTTCTCACCATTAAGAAATTTCTCCTTAATTCCAGATTGCTTCTCTCCTCGATCAGTTTCCATCCATTGCTTCTTGTCTGGTAGCAACAGGATATTGAGGGTAGCAGAAATAGCATTAAACTTTGAGAGACAGACCTGCAAGGCGCTCTTCGTTGTCTCATTTGATGCCGGTCACTGGTTCCAGCATTAAATGCAGATTGTTTCTTAGCATCTTTTGTTGTTTAGTCACTAAGTTGTGTCTAACTCTTCGCAACCCGAATGATCACAGCACGCCAGACTTCCCTGTCCTCCACTGTCTCTCGGAGTTTGCCCAAGTTTGTGTTCATTGTGTTGATGACACTATCTAACCATCTCATCCTCCGCCGTCCCTTTCTCCTTCTGCCTTCCATCTTTCCAACATCAGGGTCTTTTCTAAGGTGTCCCCTCTTCTTATTTAATGGCCAAAGTATTTGAGTTTCAGCTTCAGTGTCTGTCCTTCCAAAGAACAGTCAGGGTTGATCTAGGATTAGCAATCATCTTAGCAGCTGAAGAACTTAGAGAGGGTCCTCCTGAGTTTTTTCTTCCATCCGTTATGCAGCTGTGGGCTATGTTGTCTCTTATCTGATCATTCCTTAGAAAGAATCTCTTTGCCAAAAGGGTGCAGAAGGTCCACGGTTTCCCATTTCTTTTTCAAAGCTGCAAAGAATCTATCTGCAAATGAAAATGGTGGATAGAGTTCAGCTCTTAAGTCTACCTAGACTCCTAGAGAATATGACACGCCCCCTCCATCTTCATTCATTAATTCAGGCATGTCAAACTGCCGGCCCGCGGGCCGGATGCATCATACTGAAACTACACCCACCCCATCGCCAGCAATGGGGAGCAAGTCGTGAGACGTCACGTGTTTGACATGCCTGCATTAATTCATTCATTGCGGGTTTGCAAATCCTTAGAGCAGTTAGGTCTCTCCCTCCCCCCAGTTTATCCAAATGTGATAGATAGCTGGGAGGCCCAATACATTCCAGACCTGCAAACATTGATCTACAATCAACTACGGACAAGTTTTACTTCTATTAAATTCAAAAGATGGAGTGGGGGTGGGCAGCGGAGCTCACAGACTACATTTATAATTAAATTAAATTATAGATATATGGCACTTGCAAAAAAAAAAAAAAAAAGAAAAATAACTTCATATGTAGATTTATGGAATTATTTTACTGAAAAAGACTTATGTTACATATTTCAGTCCCTAGTGGCTACTAATGTTTTATTAAATACAGTGTAAATCCAGCTGCGTCCAGGCAATAAAAACCTGCAAGGGCAAAAAAGAAAAAAAAAGCAAAGAGAGAGAGAGAGAGAGAGAGACAGAGAGAGAGAGAGAGAGAGAGAGAGAGAGAGAGAGAATGTGCTAGTGGTATGTACCTAGTCAATGCTGAAGGTTTCTTTCTATGTAAAACCTGTTCACTTTCGGTGCTTTATTATGCATTTTGCACATCATAGACCATCTCAAAAGAACAAGCCAAAGGGTGTTGTTGTTGTTTTTTATTCGCCACCTGCAAAAATTCCATAAATCTTGTTTCAGCACAGCAAAACAAATCTCCGGCTAAGCTATTAGGTAAATACATTGAACACTGCTTAATAGAACACACAAGGACTTGACGTGGTATATGAGAAGTAGTTTTTCATTACAGATGTCTCATGATGTGCCTGTGGACAGATATTAAGCTAGAATAATTAGCTTTAGAGGTAAATCCCATTTGTTTTTCAGGCTGGCAGCCAAGACGCTTTAAAAATAATATTTTCATTTGCCCAAATCTGCATTCCCCCCCACCCCCCGCTCTCATGTGCTTGGCATTGGGGCGTTTTACTTTACATAAAATTAGACCCTACTAAACTCTATCTCTTTTCTAGCACGACTGCCCTACCCCTGGAAGGGAACACCTAATTGAGACCATACATTGTATGCAACACACGTCAACAAGCAGCCATACATGAATGCGAATCAATATTGTGTTAGTATTGGGATTAAGTCAGCTCTTTTCCTGTCCCATTCTCTTTTTGCCACTGTGTCTCTCTCATCTTTCTTTTTTCTTTCTTTCTTTCTTTCTTTCTTTCTTTCTCTTTCTTTCTCTTTCTTTCTTTCTTTCTTTCTTTCTTTCTTTCTTTCTTTCTTTCTTTCTTTCCTTCTTTCTTTCTCTTTCTTTCTCTTTTCTTTCTTTCTTTCTCTTTCTTCTTTCTCTTTCTTTCTCTTTCTCTTTCTTTCTCTCTCTCTCTTCTTTCTTTCTTTCTTTCTTTTTCTTTCGTTCTTACTTTCTTTCTTTCTTAGAAAGAAAATGATAGTTTTGATTCAAACTGTCTCTAGGGATTGAGATTTCTATTCAGCCGCAGATCAAATTGACCATATCTTAGAATAGAATAGAATAACAGAGTTGGAAGGGACCTTGTAGGTCATCTAGTCCAATCCCCCTCCCAAGCAGGAGACTCTACACCCTTTCTGACAGTCTCTTCTTGAAAGCCTCCAGTGATGAAGCTCCCACAACTTCTGAAGGCAAGTCGTTCCATTGGTTGCTTGTTGTCACTGTCAGAAAATTTCTCATTTCTAGATCCTGCACCCGCAATAAAGCCATGGAATCCAGGCTGGGGTACAACTGGAGGTAAAATTGGAGGAGAGAAAAAAAATCCTCTCCCCTCCTCGAGGCCAGGTGCACTTCCAGATGTGAAAGGTTAGACTACTTTGGTCTGTCTGTAGCTACATATTAGAAGGCAATTTATGAGACTCTCAGTATGAATTGATCAGGGTAATGTGGAATATATTTTGGGGGGAGGCAGCTTGTAAGTCTAATGGATATGCAGCAGCAGATTTGCATCTGAAATGATATTAGCTTAACCCAAAGTTCTGACTGAAGAAGCTTCTTGGATGAGAAACAAAACATCTTCAAGGAAAAAGTAAGAAAGTCCAGTTGCCTTTTGAAAAAGCACCTTTGGGACAACTATGACCTGGATGACTGGATAAATGTTAGCTTAACTTTGTGCTCTGACTCTCTAATCAAAATATCCATTGGCTATTAAAAAAAAAACACCTCTTAGCGAGATGAAAATAAAAAGGCTGGACCTGAAATGAAGTTGGGGGTGAAAATAACAGGACCCAGTTTGCAATTCCTTTTCTCTCCATAAAATAGACATTAAATCAGAATACCTCATAATATGATCTTTCATATACTATCACATTCGTTTCTCATTATGTTTCCCAACCAATTGTTGGTATGGGCCAAAGAAACTCAGGGAAGTTGTGTCAAATAGATATATATTGTGTGTGTGTGTGTGTGTATGTGTGTGTATAGTATAAATATATTGTATTTATTATATCTATCTATCTATCTATCTATCTATCTATCTATCTATCTATCTATCTATCTATCTATCTATCTATTTCTATTTCTATTTCTATTTCTATCTATTTATCTATTATCTTGTATTTCTATCATCTTGTATTTCTATCATCTGTATTTCTATATATCTATCTTCTATTACTGTCTATCTATCTATCTATCTATCTATGTATCTATCTATCTATCTATCTATCAATATTATCTGTTTCAACAAATTAAGAATAAAATAATTAGTAAAGTACTTAATCAAAAAGCAATATAATTTCCAATACAAGGATTCCAGCTGTAGAACAAGATTTTTACATTGACATTAAGAAAAATACATCTTCCTGCCATAGTTAATAGTTAACTAGTTAGTTAAATAGTTAATGCCCCCCACCAATCAAGCAAATCTAAGCAGCATATAAAATGGTATTTATTTATTAAATTTTTATGCCATCTATCTTCCTTACAAGGTGACTCTGGTTTCAGTTGAAGAGAAAGATGTACATTCCGGTACATTCCCTGAAGATGGACTCCAGCACCCGTCCGAAAGCTTGGAAGACTAAACCTCTGGTCCCAGTGAGCGAGTCAGATTGGATCCTGCAACATTTCCTGCGACACGTATATTTGCCTTCATTCATGAGAAAGATGTTTGCAGGAGACAGCCGTTGCTCAATGCAATAGTGTCAATGGAACTAGTTTTCCTTTCAGGACTTTGTTTGGACTCAGGTAACAGAATAACAGAATTGGAAGGGACCTTAGAGATCTTCTAGTCCAACCCCTGCTCAAGAAGGACACCCTGTACCATTTCAGACAAATGGCTGTCCAGTCAATTCATGAAAATCTCCAGTGATGGAGCATGCACAACTTCTGGAGGCAAGCTGTTCCATTGATTAATTGTTCTCATTGTCAGGAAATTTCACCTTACTTCTAGGCTGCTTCTCTCCTTGAGTAGTTTTCATTTGTTGCTTCTTGTCCTGACCTCAGGTGCTTTGGATAATAGGTTGACCCCCTCTCCTTTGTGGCAGCCCCTAAGATATTGGAAGACTGCTATCATGCCACCTCTGGTCCTTCTTTTCATTAGTCTAGACCAGGGGTAGGCAACCTTGGCTCTTTTATGACTTGTGGACTTCAACTCCCAGAATTCCTGAGCCAGCCATGCTGAGGAGAAATGGAGAGGTTTCCATGCTGAGCCATGCTGAGCCAGGAATTCTGGGAGTTGAAGTCCACAAGTCATAAAAGAGCCAAGGTTGCCTACCCCTGGTCTAGACATACCCATATCCTGCAACCATACGTAATGATACATATAACAAGGAAAGACACAAATGGGAACGAATTAGATCATCTCACCCAGCTCTAGAACAGGAGAGGAAGATCAAGGATGCTCCACTTCCATTTGTTTGATTTTTGTTATTTATTCCATTTGTAAACCATTTGTAACTTTGATATGCCATTTGAATGCAGGCTTTAGTTCTGCCCAATTAGACAAATTCTGCACACCATATGGTCACTAATCTGCACACAATTTATAATACAGATTTGGCCTATCATCTCCAGCCTAAACTCTCCCACTATAAAATTCTGCTATCCTCTTCTGCTCCATATGTATACATTTTATGGCATACACTTCCCAGTCTCCCCATGTTATTTTGCCTGACAGACACATGTTTTCAAGCAATAATACAATGTTTGTTTATGCCTTTTCCACTAATAAAGCCATTTTATTTGCACTTCTTGGATAGATACACAATTTTTAATTGGAGAACACTTTCATGACAGCATGAATGGGAATGTAAATGGAACTCATATAACCTGATGACTGAATTAAGCTATTTTATCAGGCCACACAATATTTAGAACTGTGCATTAATAAAATGAGCTGAGTTTACACAATAACCTAAGCCTTACCCCGATATCTGAGATTTATCCAAGCTAAATGTATTATATGCACCCAGCAAGTTCTAGTTGATGTAGCTAAGCATATTTTGAGCTAAATGACTTCTCAGTTAATGCCGTGAAAAGTTGAGAAAAAATGTTGATCCATAAATGCTGTAAATGACATTATTCTTAAAGCGTTTTTGTTGCAAAGTTCTGTTCAAAGAATCTTATGGATCCTAGTCCGGAGAACTAGTTTCTAGAGAAAAAGAGAGAAGAGAGAGAATTTTACCTCACTTTAATCTGTAGCATGAAGTGTCTCATGTTGATATAGGTGATTTTAGCTGCTGTAGGAATTCACTTTGAAGTTGTCAGGGGAAAAAAAAAAACATCATTCAACCTCTAAATGCATGAATTAAGGAGTTTTTCTATACTCCCCTTCCCCCGCAACCTTAAAAGGGTCATAGACACATAAAGGCCCTTCTTTTCTTAATTTTGTCTTTCCTCTCGGGGGAATTGAGTTAAATATTTCTCTTGACCTGAGCTTATAAATGGCTAACACCTGCAAAGTCAAGTGTACATATTCAGTCAGAGAACAAGTTGCTTTTTCAGAAAATGTTTAGTTAAGAAACTAGAGGTTATTTAATTTCACTGACATGATTGCTGTAATTGATCATGTTCTGGATTTTATTGGGTGATGCAGATTCCTAGGGCTGTGTACCGGTGTTTTAAGGCAGACTTCATGTCTATACAATATGAGCGTAGAGCGGATTTTTAAAAAATTCTTCTTTGATTTGATGAAGGAGAATTCAGGTGGCTTGCCAGAAGAGACAAATGTTCAGCTTCTCAGGCACGCAGCATCTCTGGAAATTTCCTTATTTACAAGATGTTGAGGAGATGAGGGAATGTCCTGCCTTCCAACATATAATCTTTTTCTCTCCAGTGGCCTACCACTTCCTTGCATCCAGCTTCAAGCAGAAGAGATCAAAAACGAACTCTGCCTTCGAATATGGAAGTATAAGCAGCCAGGGAATCAGCTAAGAGCCCGAAGCAAGACCTTCCACAAATTGACAAGAATAAACCTTCAAATGCTTCCCAAAATATGGAAATAACTTATAAGCACCATGAGAATGATATGACAAAATAGAAATTTCTCTTTGGAAGAAGATAAAACTTGGGGAAAATCAGGGGCTAGGTCTCAGGCACTCGTTACAACAGCAGCTTCTGCTCTCCAGACTTTTTCTTTCTTTTTTGGATTTCTTTTTTATTGCTTTCAAAATCATAATAAAAAAAGAAAAGAAAAGAAAAAGAAATAAAAGACAGAAGGTTACAAATGGCGATCACATGATCACCCGAGATAGTGCAACTGTCAAAAGTACATGCCAGTTGCCAAGGGTCCAGATTTTGATCACATGACCGTGAGGATGCCGCAACAGTCATAAGTGTGAAAACCAGCGATAAATCACTTCTTTTTTTTTCCAGAGCCATTGTAACTTCAAATGGTTGCAAGTCAAGGATTACCTCTGCAGCAGGGGTGTCAAATGATGCATCATAGCGAAACCACGCCCACCCCATTGCCGGCAATGGCAAAAAAAAGTCATGATACGTCGCAACACGTCACGTGACGTTGCGAGTTTGACACCAGTTTGAGCTTCAGCACAATCTCAACCCTGCGCTATTGGAATGGATTTCCAATTAAGTGAGACTTCTGGGTTTCATTTAGAGTAACCGTTCCTTTCTAACTCCTTCCCCCAGCAAACACAAAACAAAACAAATTTTATTGGCAGCGTGTCACTGCGAGGGAAGCCTATTATTTTTCCATGAGAAACTCAAAGTCCCGTGAGAAAGCCTGTGTATTTCTGTGGGAAACCACCAAAAGTGACCGGACATTAAATCCTATGAGACTGGACAATTTGAAGCCAATAAGAACTTCACTCATATTCTTTCTCTCTCTTTTTCTTATTCCTTGCTGAGAGAATGAAAGTGGGGGGGGGGGGGGACCCTGAAGGATCAAATGTTGGAAAGAGGAAACAAACCCAATCTTCGATAAAATTAACATGGTGTAAAAACTGAATATAAATAACTCTGGTTTTATATTTATAACAGCCTGACTTCCGGAGGAAGTCTCCGTTGCTGTTTATTCTTGCTTTATGTCTTGAAACCATCTTAAAAATCAACTGAGCCTTAAGTACATCTTCCTTGTACCTCATCTTCTACAAGGCAGGTTTTACAGATGCCATCTCAAAAATCAATTCAAAGAACAGCCATAAACCTGAAAGCTTTCCAGTTGGAAGTGTATACGGCACAATGCAATTTTGTTTAATTTTAATTGACAGAGATGTCAGCCGAAGAGAATATTAGCCTGAACAGTAAACTCAAGCTTTTGACATTTTTATGATATAATGATATAATTCTCTTGGGAAAAGTTGGTGGGGGGAACTTCTCCTCCACTGTCAGATTCTACACAAAAGCTGCATGTGTTTAATTTTTTTTTTCTCTGACAGAAGAATGACGAATGTATTACTAATTATACAATTACTTTATTACACAGAGTCTGCAATAAAACCATTGACGTACATTCAGCCAAAAATCTGGTTTCACAAAGATGGATTTCCCCCCCTCTTTTTTTAAGTTCAATGTCTCAATTAGAATAGTAGCCAAATTAATTTTAAGGAGTCTGAAAATGTGTGCTATTCCAGATCCACCTTCTCTCAAAGCGCACTCTTTGATTCAACATTTATACGACATTTATTTGATATCTTTAGTTGAGGGTACTTGATTGCAAAGCAAAATCACTTTGCAGAACCTCAGAGATGCTGTTTTTCCATAGACATTTCTAATTGGAACAGAACAATGGCTTAGTCCAGTGGTGGCGAACCTATGGCACGGGTGCCAGAGGTGGCACTCAGAGCCCTCTCTGTGGGCACGCGTGCCGCCGCCCTGTGCAAAAAAAAAAAAGGCTCAATCAATCAGTCAATTTCAACTTCTCGCAGGAAAAAAATAGATCTTGCAAAGTTGGAATTGATTGATTGAACTTTTTAGTCCCACCCAATCTGCCGTTACCATTGCAGCCACGCCCAGCCAATGGGCCACACCCACCCAATTGGCCACACCCAGCCAATGGGCCACTCCCACCCGGCACCCGACGATGCATAAGTGGGTTTGGGGTTGCAGTTTGGGCACTCGGTCTCTAAAAGGTTCGCCATCACTGGCTTAGTCAAAACCTGTCATGTCCATTTAAAATTAGGTTGCTTGGGGTTTGTTTTTGTTTTTTTTAAAAAAAATAGGCTATAGGCCAAACAATATATAAAATTTCATCTCACCTATCACGCAATAATGAGCAAGACTGATTTATAAATAAACCTGATTTATTTGTACTTGTAAGTTTTTAATTTGTTTTAACTCTGTTTTTAAGCTATGCTTTTATTCATGTATTTACATGGTTTTATTATGTGTGTTGTAAACCGTCCAGGATCACTTAGGTGAAATGGGCAGTATAGAAATTTAATTAATAAATAAATGATATAATTTCATCTCTTCCCCTGCAACAAACTTTGAAACCAACCTTTAAAAAGATGGCTTGTGTGTTGCCTCCTTTTCATTCTGACTCTAAGCATCCTCGAAAACCTAGGGGAGGGTGTTGAAAAATAAGTTGGTAAACGGGACAACTGTATCATCTCAAAGTCGTAAAATGTCAGCTGCTCATAAGCATCCATCCATGAATTCTATACCGGAGAACCTACAGGGAGAAAAGACACAGCAAGGTTGATTTAGTTAAAAGCCTGGGGGGGGGGGAGAGGGAAAGGCACATATGGTTTCTCTCGTTGCCAAAATTGGTGCAAGATTTGACCGTAACTAAACAGGCAGGAATTCCGTAGATGGGGGGTACCTGTACTAGGAGTGCTCTTCTTCCAAATTGCCACATTGTGAATTCCTGGTGTTCTGTAATGCACTTGGAAAGAAAAGGAGGAAGTTGATTAATACATAAACATCTCTCTTCATCACCTGCTGCAACGGCCCCATTTTCAAGCAGAACTTCTGAGTCTCTCGGTGGGGACTTTTCTGCACTAGATGGAACCATCATAACATTGAACAGATTGTCTTCTGCTATGGCTTGTAGTTGGCAGGGCTGGCTCCGTATGCTTTATCCCCCCCCCTTTTTTTTGAGCCATTCCACTCAATGAATCTTTCTTTTGCCTACCTGCATCTGCTGCTCTCTTTCCTCCTCGTTGTTATTTCTGCTTGCCAAATGGACAACCGAGATATGGCTTCTATTTCTTATCATCGTTGGATCAGGAGGAGGAGGAGGAGGAGGAGGAAGGATAAACAAGTGCAAAGGAGACTTGGTGGAAGGGTCTCCTTTTAGTGGATCCATGCTGTCCATATAAAAGAGGGTATCAAGATGAAGATGAAATAGGACTTGTTCTATGAAGAACGGTTGCAGGAATTGGGTATATCTAATTTAATGAAAAGAAGGATTAGGAGTGACATGAGAGCAGTGTTCCAATATCTTAGAGGCTGCCACAAAGAAGAGGGAGTCAACCTATTCTCCAAAGCACCTGAAGGCAGGACAAGAAGCAACAAATGGAAACTACCCAAAGAGAGAAGCAACCTAGTACTAAGGAGAAATTTCCTGACAGTGAGAACAATTAACCACTGGAATGGCTTGCCTTCAGAAGTTGTGGGTGCTCCATCACTGAAGGCTTTTAAGAAGAGATTGGACAGTTAATTGTCCAGAATGGTATAGGACAGGGGTCTTCAAACCTGGCCCTTTTATGACTTGTGGACTTCAACTCCCAGAATTCCTCAGCCAGCATGCCTGACTGAAGAATTCTGGGAGTTGAAGTCCACAAGTCATAAAAGGGCCAGGTTTGAAGACCCCTGGTATAGGGTGTCCTGATTGAGCAGGGGGTAGGAACTAGAAGAGCTCCAAGGTCCCTTCCAACTCTGTTATTCTGTCTTACAGGTGAAGGCCCAGGTTGTTGGATGACTTGGAATTTTGCATGGGCAGTGGGTGAAGTATCACTTTTGGCAAAAGGCCAAAAATGGACTGCTTTAAGAATCTCTCCCAATCGTGCAGAAATATCAGGGTGGCCTTGCCAAGTCAAAGCAATGGTCCTCTCTTTCATATATTCAAAGAGCATACAAAGATAAATGAGATGGAGATTAAGGAAGTGCCCACGACCATAAACCAAGAGAAAGTGCTCTGATGTGGCCAAAGGGAGGGAGGGGAATGGAAGGATGCAAGAAAAGGAAAAAAAGTACATCTATGAGAAATCCATATCAGTCCAAGGAGGAGGAAAGGAAGAGAGGGAATGGGAGAGAACAAGAAGGAAAGGGAAGGGTAGAGAGGAGAAGGGGGAATTGGGGAGGAGAAGGAGGGAAAGGAGAAGGAGGAGAAGGTGAAGGAGGAGGAGGAGGATAATGCAAGAATTAAAATATTACATCAATTATTTTATTTCCTTCATGTTAAAGTATTACTTATCTCATATATACATTCTTCTCAGGGACCCTGGAAATGGTTCCTAACAGGTCCTCCAAAAAACTTGCCATCTTCCTCACCCCTTTTACTGAAGTATAATTGCTCAACTTCTTGAGGGATAGAAAGCTATTTTTTCCCACTCTGATAGTATTTCCCAAGGGGTATTTCTTGCACGTATCCTTTCTGTCAGTTGGCAGATGCTTCCAACATCTTCAAGCTGACTTTCTGGTCCTGCCACTCTCCAGATGGGCAAGGAACACAAAACTCTTAGAAATCGGAGCCATCCTGCAATTCCCACCACACCAAAGGCCAAAACAGTTGGGAATTGAGAGGGCTGCACCCCCAGCACATCTGGGAGATGCCAGATTGGGGCAATCTTCTTTCAAAGCACACCTGAATCTCACTCACGTAATTTGAAACACACGTGTTCAAGAGTAGGGATTTCAAACACATCTCATGCCTTAGATTTCTATTTCAACAATTCAGGAGAGAACCCCAGAAAGAAGACTTGTGGATTAAAATTAAAATAAAGATAAAAGTTTCCCTTGTCCAGTCATGTCCGACTCTAGTGGGGTGGTGCTCATCTCCATTTCATAGCCAAGGAAGCCAGCGTTGTCTGAAGATACTTCCATGGCCATGTGGCCAGCATGACTATATGCTGAGACACATGGAACGCTGTTACCCTCCCACCGAAGTGGTACCTATTTATCTGCTCACATTTAGAATAGAATAGAATAGAATAGAATAGAATAGAATAGAATAGAATAGAATAGAATAGAATAGAATAGAATAGAATAGAATAGAATCTGGAAGGAACCTTGGAGGTCTTCTAGTCCAGCCCCCTGCTCAAGCAGGAGGACCTATATCATCCCAGACAAGTGACTGTCTAGCCTCTTCTTAAGAGCCTCCAGTGATGGGGCATCCATGATTTCTGGAGGCAAGCTGTTCCACTGGTTGATTGTCCTCACTGTCAGGAAGTTTCTCCTTAATTCTGGAGTTCCTTCTCTCTTTGATCAGTTTCCAACTGTTGTTTCTCGTCCTTCCCTCTGGTGCTTTGGTGAATAACATGACCCCCTCTGCCTTGTGGCAGCCCCTCAGAACACCGCTATCATGTTTCCCCTGTTTCTTCTTTTCTTTAGACTAGCCAAACCCAAGTCCTGCAGCCATTCTTCATATGTTTTAGTCTCCAGGCCTTTGATCATCTTAGTTGCTCTTCTCTGAATTTTTTCCAAACTCTCAACATCTTTTTTGTGAGATGGTGACCAAAATTGGCTGCAGTATTCCAGGTGTGCATGCTTCCAGGTTTGCATGCTTTCAAACTGCTAGGTGGGCAGGAGCTGGGGTAAGTAATGGGAACTTACCCCATCGCATGGCGCTTGGATCTTGAACCCAGATTGTCAGTTTTCCAGTGTCTTTAACTGCACCCCTTTGTGGAATAAAAATAACAGTAACAATAACAAAAGTGTGCACACTGAGGTGGACTGGCTGACACAGGACCACTAAGCGGGCTGATTTTAGAGCCTCCATACCAAATTTGTCATTTAGGAAGACTCTGGATCCCTTTATTGAATCCTGCTGCAGCAAACAATTTCGGCCAGCATCCCTGGTGTATCCTTCGGGTTTATTACCGTTCCCACTGACGACATCATCCCGATGACAAGCATCTGCAATCAGCTCTATCAGAAACCTAATGTTTGCTCACAGCTCCTGGGGATGGGATGGGGGGGGCACCTCCTCTCCTCCCACCCTCCCCATGTCCTCCCTCTCTTTTTCTCCCCCCTCTCCATCTCACCGTCTCCCTTTGGCCTTTCCTCCCCACGCTCTTATCAAATGAAGAATTGTGGATAAGGGTTAGGTGCGGATAAATATGAGTGTAGCACTCCCAGAGAGGTTGCAACCCCCTCCATAAGGTGCTCCTTGTTATTCCTGACCTTCAGATTTTCATCATCGGCCCGCCTGACAACTTAATAATGCAGAGGTTCAGGATTCATCTCTCCCCTCTGAGAGAGCCAGTATGGGACGGCCTTTTCCCTGATTATTTTCCTGCTCTTCTGCCTGCCCTTTATAAGCCAACCAGAACTCCATCAATCATGGGCTCTTCTCCTTTCCTCTTCAGCCCCCAGCCCTCCAGAGCTGCCGTGTCCCCTTTTGTCTGTGGCCGGAACGTGCTTAGAAGAACAGCGGGAGCAGGAAACACAGCACATGCACAAATACACACACACACACAGAGAGAGAGAGAGAGAGAGAGGGAGATAGGGAGGGAGGGGGGAGAAATAGAGAGAGAGGGAGGGAGAGAGAGAGAGAAGGAGAGAGAGAAAGAGAGAGAGAGAGAGCAAGCTTTTCTTGGAAGACTTTTTTTCCAATTGAATTGCATGCAGGTAAATACACATGTTCTTACCTATCCCTACACCTACACATTTCATTCTCCCTACTCTCCCAGCCCCCAAAGGAAAACTGGTCTGAATGATTTGTTAACAGAATAACAGGGTTGGAAGGGACCCTGGAGGTCTTCTAGTCTGCTCAACCAGGAGACCCAATACTGGTGGCTGTCATGTCTCTTCTTGAAAAACTCCAGTGATGGAGCATCCACAACTTCTGAAGGCAAGCCGTTTCAGTGGTTAATGGTTCTCACTGTCAGGTAATCTATCCTTAGTTCTAGGTTGCTTCTGTCCTTAATTAATTCAGAATAATAGAATCACAAAGTTGGAAGAGACCTTGGAGGTCTTCTAGTCCAACCCCCTGCTCGGCCAGGAGACCCGATACTATTCCGGACAAGTGGCTGTCCAATCTCTTCATAAAAGCCTCCAGTGATGGAGCACCCACAATTTCTGGAGGCAAGCCGTTCCAATGGTTAATTGTTCTCACTGTCAGGATTTTTTTTCATTAATTCCAGGTTGATTCTCTCCTTGATTAGTTTCCATCCATTGTTTTTTATCTTGCCTTCTGGTGCAAGACCAGAAGGCGTTACTTCTGAATTATTGCAAATTTCAAGCCCGAACCAGGTATTTCCTCAGAGTCAGTCATTACCCCAGTTAAACACCTGCCAGATGTAACATTATTTTCACACACTATGTGGAGCTGTTCCAATATTGCCATAAATGTAACGTTGATCTTCCTGGCCTTGATTTTTTAGCTCTCTTTCTCTGAATGTTGGGAACCGAGTATTGGTATTTATTTGTGCTGGGCCAGCGTTAAATGTTTTGATGCCACCAGAGGACAATGGTCCTAATACTGGGTGAACATTTTAAAAGCAATGCCTAGAAATAATTGAAAGTCTTTTCAGTTGTAGGATGTAAGCTGTTCCAGGTAAAGCTGCCTTTTGCAATTGACTGATGGTGATTTTGTCAATGCCGGTGGTGTTCAAGTGATGCACCCGTTGTTTTGGGATTGCACCCAAAGTGCCTATGACTATCAATACTATCCTTGCGTTCTTTTGCCATAGTTGTTCTACTTCTATTTGCAGATCTTTATATTTTGTTATTTTCTCCAGCTCTTTCTCTTCTCTTCTGCTGTCTCCATGTACTGCCATCTCCACTATCCAGTTTTTTTTGTTTTTCTTATTGACAGTGGTTAAGTGTTTGTTTGTGTTGAAAGCATCACAATTAAAATAAGACATACTGTATGACATAAAATAAAATAAAATATACAATACAAGATTAAAATATGTACAAATTAAACAGATTTTGCCCAAAAACTAGCAATATTGTGTTCTGTTGTGCAGTCATGAGTTCCTCAAGCGTACACTGATCTGAGGTATTGTGTGACAAGTGCTTGTCTGTCCCAGAACACTTTAACTTCTTTCTTTTCTATTACTTTGTCTATTTTGTGGACTCACCAGTTCTTTTGTTGTTGTTGTTAGTTGAGAAGTCATGTCTGACCCATCGCGACCCCATGGACAACGTTCCTCCAGGCCTTCCTGTCCTCTACCATCTTCTGGAGTCCATTTAAGCTCACGCCTACTGCTTCAGTGACTCCATCCAGCCACCTCATTCTCTGTCGTCCCCTTCTTCTCTTGCCCTCAATCTTTCCCAGCATTAGGCTCTTCTCCAGTGAGTCCTTCCTTCTCATTAGGTGGCCAAAGTACTTGAGTTTCAACTTCAGTATCTGGCCTTCTAAGGAGCAGTCAGGGTTGATCTCCTCTAGGACTGACCAGTTTGATCGCCTTGCAGTCCAAGGGACACCAGTTCTTGCTTGCGGGCAAATGCTATTCTTGTTGATCCTCCAATGCCCCATTGTTGCTACTTTTCATGCTGTTATTTGTAGTCAGTCTGTGCGATATTATTATTTAATTAATGTCTCAAGATGAAATAAGAGCAAAACACAAATGAACTTTTACAGTAGGATGTCACCTTGTAATCACTGCAGATAACAAAAAATTGGTGGCGGCAGCAATAAACATATAACAGGAAAGAATATTGTATGGGTCCAACCTCACATCTCTTTTTAAGGATATATCTGTGAGGCTTTAACTGTGATGTGGATCATGCAGAGGAGGATACAAACAGTTTTTATAAATGTACTACCAAATTGGTGAGCAAAGAAATTGGGTGGACAATTTCTTTGAATTTCTGTGGGGGATGAGAAACTATTCAAAATGTTCAAGGTCACGGCCTAGTGTTGAAGACACTCGCCTCCCACTCTGAAGGTTGAGAGTTCAGTCCTAGGTAGTGGCAGATATTTCTCTTCTATGGGTGTAAAAAAGTTATATATATCTGCGAACTGCGTGTGACATCAGGAAAGGCACCCGGCCAGTAAACACTGAACTCCATCCAGTCGCCTTGACTCTACCCCAAATAATTAAGGGATTACAGGGTTGTAAAAGTGGACTGGACTAGACTAGACTAGACTAGACTAGACTAGACTAGACTAGACTAGACTAGACTAGACTAGACTAGACTAGAATAGAATAGAATAGAATAGAATAGAATAGAATAGAATAGAATAGAATAGAATAGAATAGAATAGAATAGAATAGAATAGAATAGGAGCTGGAAGGGACCTTGGAGGTCTTCTAGTCCAGCCCCCTGCTCAAGCAGGAGAACCTATACCATCTCAGACAGGTGAATGTCTAGTCTCTTTTTAAAAACTTCCAGCGATGGAGCGTCCACAATTTCTGGTTGATTGTCCTCACTGTCAGGAAGTTTCTCCTTAATTCCAGGTTGCTTCTCTCCTTGATCAGCTTCCAACCATTGTTTCTTGTCCTTCCCTCTGGTGCTCTGGTGAACAACCTGACCCCCTCTTCTTTGTGGCAGCCCCTCAAATACTGGAATATTGCTATCACGTCTCCCCTATTTCTTATTTTCTTTAGACTGGCCAAACCCAAGAACCACAGCCATTCTTCGTACATTTTGGTCTCCAAAGTTGGAAGTTCAAGGTGGATGAGAAAAATCACAAATTTCAATGCTTTTTGAGAAGCCTTTGGGACAGGTTGCAACCTGATGTCTTGAAATAAGGAGGATCTTCACTCTGTTCTCTTTCCTTCCTTCCTTCCTGACTGCTTTCCTTTTCTTGGTAGCAAACCTAGATTTCCTTTGGCCTAAAGTCTAAAAAAAACCCATGAAAAGAATAAGACAGTCAGGCTTAGACAAAGCCAAGCCAAGCAAGGTTTTTTTTTCATTTTTCATAGTTTGGAATGTGTGTTAGACAAACATTCCTGGCTACTTGGCCATTTCAACCCAAACCTAACTGCATTTTGAGAAACTTCCAACCCAGCTTTTGGCAATCCTTAATTCCAATCCTAGTGATTAACTGGAAGTTTTGCAGGTCTTCTACAAAGCTTTATGCTTTGTACTAAAGTTGGGCTTGCTCAGTTTTTGACTGGCAACTGAAATAATCTTGGAGCTCCCTCTTCAAAGAAACCTGAACTTTGGAATGATCAACCTTGAAATCTGCCTTATGTACCTTCCTCTTCATCCTTTGCATTGCTGGCTGGAGCCTAGGAGGGAAATTTGCAGGCTGGCTGGGACAATGCTTTGGGATGCAATTTTCCTCTCAGTGGATCGTTAATTAGGTAGAGAAAAGCACAGGTTGCCTTTTTCTGAGCTTTGCCAAGAGAATACGGAGGAATAGTCTGGATAAAGACCAAAGGTCTTCAGATAGATCCAAGGCCGTGCAAATTGAGTTGGCAGGAAAGGAATCTCTTGAGGAGAGAAGAATACCAGAAAGTTGTCAGTCAATGCAGTAAACACCATATGCTTGTCTCACAGCATCAGGAAATAGCAAAATGGACAAAGTCTGAGAGACTTGAGGACAGAGAGGAGAGAGGAGAGGGGAGGAGAGCAAGAGAGCAGGAGGGGAGGGGAGGGGAGGGGAGAGGAGAAGAGAGGAGACAGGAGAGAAAGGCAGAGGCACATCCACAAACATGTTACGCCATCTGTAAGATTCATGCAAAATCCAATTCAATTTATCAGTTCGGAAAATCAATCCAATGAAAAGATTGAAATAAATTTGGCAAATCTCTAGCATAATTGGACTGCTCAGGTTGAATCAGGTCGAGTCACGTTTCCAAACCAAACCAAACCAAAAAATGTTTCTTAACCTATGAAAGTGTCCAAATGATCAAAAATGCATTCAGAGGCAGGCAGTTCAAGTCAACAGTCTGATTCAACTATTTGATTTGGAAATTTGATTAGAGACTCAGTTGAATTGCCTTTGAATTGAAACTAAAGAAAATATTTGTACACACACACAGAGTAATATGTACCTCAAGATCTACACTCATTACTGTTGCTGCTTACACCAAAAACAGGGAACTATTTCTCAGAGTACAAATGGAAAGTGTCAGCTTGATGCTATTTATCTCAGCTTACAAAAATATTTCCCAACAAAACCTTAGGTTCCGAGATATAGTTCTCAAGGAACAAACAATGGGGGAATAATAATGATAGCGAATAATATTGGTTTTCTGCTTAGTTCAATGTGAACATACTTTCAGTGAGAAAAAGATTGCATTGTAGATTCATCTAGTGAGCAGAATTCTTATGAAAGGATTCTTCACCATATCTGTTTTGAAAAAAATATTACATTTAATAAGAAGAGTGGAAACAAATCTACAAATGTCCTCCAGATATTGAGCTAAGGTTGAATGTGGCAAGTTAAATTTGAAGAGTGCTGATTCAAATAACTCGGCTGATTTAATGCATTTGCTTTTCTGTTTTTTACTTTTGATTATAATTAGCTGATTTATCAGTTGACAATTGTTGATATGATTACTATCTAGCTGCCTCCTTCATAATCACAGCGGGGAGTGCAACTGTTGGTGGTCTCCTGAAACAACCATCATATCCACTCTTGTAAATATATCTTATGATCATGGTTTTAGAGAGAAAAGAAAAATGTGACGGGAATCATGGGTACTGTGAAATACAACGCAACAGAAAGGAAATCAGCCAAGCATAGATTCACAGATATGATGATGGTGGTGATGGCGATGGTGGTGGCGATGATGATGATGATGGCTTCAACTTGAAGTCCCTACAATATGAATTACTATATTATCCTAAGCAAATGTTGAAGCTTTGAAGCTACATTGTAAATAGTTGAAATAGAATGCTTTCAGAAGTGGTCTTTAATACAAATTATTATTATTTTGTTCACACTTTAAGACTCCATCCGTTATTCTGTTAATGATAGTATTTCCCATTAAAGCAAAGATGGGACCACAAATGGAGGTGAGAAGCATCCTGTAACAACTCTGGGCCCACTTGAGATCATCATGTCTATTCTGTTTGAAGTCCATGGATAAAAACTTTAGTTTTCTTTTTTGATGAAGTTTGAAAGCTATTTTTTTTTAAAAAAAAAAAACAAAGACTTTAAGTTTTAGCTTGTTTTTTTCTCTCCCCAACCCTTTCCCCCCACACCTATCCCCAACTATAATAATTTCTGTAGAAAGGAGATGAGAAACACATTTGGCCCTTCCATAAAGCAGAGCCTGAACAAATCTAAGTGCATAAGTCATGCTGGGTCACTTTGAAGACCTGCCTCTTGCCCACATGACATCTGGAAATGATGAAGAATACATATGTGCAAGACACACACATATGCACTTAGTTTGGCCAGAGAAGAATGTGGATTCTGCCATTTAGATACAGAATTTAATAAGCCACAAGAAGACCTTGCAGAAGACCTGTGCCTTCAACCAGTTCATTTCTGTAATACTGATGGATGAATATTTTTTGTTCTGTTTTTGCTGACTATGGACATTTGCATTCTTTTTCAAAGTTTTGGAGGGTATGTTTTACAGACTAATTCCCACAGCACTGTCTTATGCCTAAAGATATCTAATATGCCTTAGGATATCATGTAGTAAGACTGTATTACTGTTATTCTTCTCATCTTTCCTATTAACTATTGGCATCTTATGACTATCATTTGTTGGTTGTATCTTATGGTTTATGCTTGTATCTTATGATTTATCACTTTGTTTCTTGTATGTATACAGAGAGCTTATGCACCGGAGACAAATTCCTTGTGTGTCCAATCACACTTGGTCTATTCTATTCTATTCTATTCTATTCTATTCTATTCTATTCTATTCTATTCTATTCTATTCTATTCTATTCTATTCTATTCTATTCTATTCTATTCTATTCCATTCCATTCCATTCCATTCCATTCCATTCCTCCAATATTTATTCCATTCCATTCCATTCCATTCTGTTCCTCTAATATCTATTCTATTCTATTCTATTCTATTCTATTCTATTCTATTCTATTCTATTCTATTCCATTCCATTCCATTCCATTCCATTCCATTCCATTCCATTCCATTTTTTCATTATTCTATTCTATTCTATTCTATTCTATTCTATTCTATTCTATTCTATTCTATTCTATTCCATTCCATTCCATTCCATTCCATTCCATTCCATTCCATTCCATTCCATTTTTTCATTATTCTATTCTATTCTATTCTATTCTATTCTATTCTATTCTATTCTATTCCATTCCATTCCATTCCATTCCATTTTTTCATTATTCTATTCTATTCCATTCCATTCCATTCCATTTTTTCATTATTCTATTCTATTCTATTCTATTCTATTCTATTCTATTCTATTCTATTCTATTCTATTCTATTCTATTCTATTCTATTCTATTCTATTCCATTCCATTCCATTCCATTCCATTCCATTCCATTTTTTCATTATTCTATTCTATTCTATTCTATTCTATTCTATTCTATTCTATTCTATTCTATTCTATTCTATTCTATTCTATTCTATTCTATTCTATTCCATTCCATTCCATTCCATTCCATTTTTTCATTATTCTATTCTATTCTATTCTATTCTATTCTATTCTATTCCATTCCATTCCATTCCAGGTTGCATCTTTATACAAGAAATAGGAAGAATCTTGCAGGAAGAGAAGGATGAAGAGAAAGAGGAGAGGAGAAGAGGACGAGGAAAAGGAGGAGAAGGAGGAGGAGAAGAGACAGAGGAGTAGGAAGAGAAGAGGAAGGAAATGAATTAAGACTGATTCAATGAAAAGGAATTAATTAGATTAGTTAGAATTAGAAAAGTTAAACCGTTTAAACCAAAGCATGAAATAGTATCTTCTCTCCTTAAAATCAAGGGCAGGTTGTCACCTTTTGGCACATGTGAAGGTCTCTATTGCTGCAATTTCTGAAGCCTTTGGACTCAACTTTCTTTCTCTTTCTTCCTGTTTTTACCTGCTGACCTCCCCTCTCTAAGAATGCAAAAAAAAAATATGGCAAGAGTGAAAGTGAAGGGAATAATCCTCTGTTTACTGACTACTCACTCTCTGTATGATTTTGGAGATTAGCACTTGGGAGTGAGCAAGAAACCCCAGCCAATCCTTCTCTGCTCTTATCTTTTCTATTTTGCAGAGAAACAGGTTCAACGTGTGCTTCATTCTAAAGGAGAAAAATACTGTTAAAGAGCAGAGTGCTTTGGAATAGAGCCTATCTAAAAAAAAATAAAAAAAACACAGTTGGTAGCAGCTAGAAGTGAGCTGGGCGCCCACTGACTTTAATCTATAAATAGAAGTGTGCAGATCGAGTGGGATCCAGTTTGAATCCTCAGTTAGAACTGGGCTTCAAACCAATCTGACAGACTTTGTCGGTTCAGATTTCCTAGCTGGATCATTGAGCTGGATCAAGTCTTAATGAGGGCGTTAATTCACTCAAAAAGCTTTTTTGTATGCATGCAAAAGACTGTTGAGTTGTTGGAAATGCCTGTTTTCCTTCAACAAATTGATTGGAATCAATGAGCCAATATAGGAAATCAGTTTGAGCTGGAGTTCAGTGAGCTGATGATGTTACCTAGTTTGGGTAATGTAACCTCTGCAAGAAAACAACCAACTCAGAGAGCACCAACTACGGCCCTTTATTTGAATTAAACAGTTCAGCTGAGATCTACATCTGTGGGTCTGATCGGGGGGGGGGCGACATAACCGTGATAGGGTGTTCCTTATTTTATTATTTTCATTTAATCTCTTCCTTGCATTCCTTTTTTATATACGGTTTTTTTGTGTAATGTTTAGTGTTTGCTTTTGTATTTTGATACAAGCTTTAGATTACTACTACCAACAGTCATGTGGGGAGCAGCGAAGCACTTCCAGGTTGAAAGGATTGAACTGTTGCCTGGGAGACACCAGTTGGGAGCTGTTAAGCTGCCCATCAAAGTGGTACCCATCCATCTACTTGCAGTCACCTGCTTTCAAACCGCCGGGTCAGCAGGAGCTGGAGCATGTGACGGAAGCTCACCCTGTCCCACAGCAGCACCTGGGTCTCAAACACCAGCCTGCTGATCGTCAGCCCAGTGTCTCAGCCTCATCAGCCACCACACTCCTTTTGCCTCTGGGCTAATCAGCAATAAAGTTACCCCAAAGGTGCTTTTTCAGGAGGCAACTGGACTTCCTTATTTTTCTTTGAAGATGTTTCGCTTCTCATCCAAGAAGCTTCTTCAGCTCAGGACAGACAGCATAGCCCAGAATTGGATCAGAGACAAGAGGAAGAGCTGAAGAAGCTTCTTGGATGAGAAGTGAAACATCTTCAAAGAAAAACAAGGAAGTCCAGTTGCCTCATGAAAAAGCAC
This sequence comes from Azemiops feae, assembly GCA_023970755.1. Lineage (NCBI taxonomy): Eukaryota > Metazoa > Chordata > Lepidosauria > Squamata > Viperidae > Azemiops > Azemiops feae. The sequence continues at coordinate 350,445 of JALGBA010004004.1, forward strand.
CTTTGGGATAACTATGACCTGGATGACTGAGAATCTCCATAGACGTTCAATAATACAGTTCTAATTGTTTATAACTGCAGATTCTGAGCCAAGACATATATGGAAGCAGGTAGTTTCAGACAGACCCAAGGATTTTGTGCCCCTCTGTCCTAAGACAGGCTCCATTTCCTGCACAACTCCTGGCACTGAAGGCAAGACAGCGAGCTGGAGGTGAGGAGAGAGGGTTGAATGCAGAAAGATAGCAAACTCAGCCCTTAAAGCAATTCAGTTCTCTCTCTCTCTCTCTCTCTCTCTCTCTCTCCTCGCAAGCCTGCATGATGGAGCAGTCCGTTTTCTGGCAACTAATTTATATGGATATCAAAGGTTCAGTTGGAGCTTTTTTTTTTTTTTTAAAGCAGGAAAAGAAAGACAAAGCTAGGGGAAAATATGTTGCTCTCCAAATCCCAGCGGTGCGCCACATTCATTTTACTACAGAATTTATTCTTTAGTACTTTCATGGATTGACATGAGGGAGGAATTCGCATGTCAGGAGAGATAACATCTCTTGACTGCCAAAGGACTCTATTCAGACATGCATGTTAGTAGGTTGATAACTTATTCTGTATTGCCAAGAACTGAAAGATAGACATTTCTCCTTTTATCTCCATCTTGCTGCTCCCTGCATACTAAAGATACCGCAAAACAGCTAGATACATCTTAACTAGCCCTTTCAGAGGAGGGAGGGGATTTCTTTCCCCCTCACTCCTTTCTCAGTCCATGCCATGAGGTGCAAATGTAAAGGAATTCGATCAAAGCCATTCTGATAATAAAGGCCTTTATCTACTTGCTTATATAAATTGAATGTAGTATGTGCATAAAGCCAGGAATGAGTCTACGTGGACTCTGAATATTTGTAGCACAATTAAAAATAAGAGATGTTTCATTTTTAATCACAGGTTTAAAACGGGTTGTGATGTATTTGCTTGTTCAGTTTATATCATATCATATCATATCATATCATATCATATCAGGAACGTTTGCTGGAATTGGGTATGTCTAGTTTAATGAAGAGAAGGACGAGGGGGGACATGATAGCAGTGTTCCAATATCTCAGGGGCTGCCACAAAGAAGAGGGAGTCAAGCTGTTCTCCAAAGCACCTGAAGGCAGGACAAGAAGCAACGGATGGAAACTCATCAAGGAGAGAAGCAACCTAGAACTAAGGAGAAACTCCTGACAGTTAGAACAATTAACCAGTGGAACAACCTGCCTCCAGAAGCTGTGAATGCTCCAACACTGGAAGCTTTTAAGAAGAGACTGGACAGCCATTTGTCCGAAATGGTATAGGGTTTCCTGCCTGAGCAGGGGGTTGGACTAGATGACCTCCAAGGTCCCTTCCAACATTATTATTATTATTATTATTATTGTTGTTGTTGTTGTTGTTGTTGTTGTTATTATTATTATTATTGTTATTGTTATTGTTATTATATCCAAATTGTCATTGAGAAGTTCCAGGCAACAAAGAGCATTTGCTCTTCCATGTTTTTGCACAATCTCTGTTTTTTTTTTTTTTAAAGTTATTTCCCCAAAGTTATCCCATAGAAAACTTAGAGCCGAGAGCTTGTAGCATTGTTAGAGACCCCACGTACCCACTTCATGGTCTGTTTCTGTTGCTCCACTCTGTGAGGAGGTTTTGAAGTATTTATAGCAGGACTAGCAGATTTTGTAACCGCTTTGTTCCCTATGCCATCCATCTGGTAAACTCGCAAGATTTGTTTTTCTCACCACGTACATGTATATGTCTGAATTAGACTGTGTTGTTTCTCTGGGTCATATGTGTGTGTGAAATGTGGGTATATGCATAATTATTTTTTGTCGTGTTTATGCAGTGTATATTTGAGGTGGTTATCCTTTGAGAGCTGTATGCAACGAAATCTCTTTTTTAATGTACGCTGATTAATGTACATTTAAAGTGACAATAAAGTTGTTATTCCATTCCATTCCATTCCATTCCATTCCATTCCATTCCATTCAATTCCATATTCTATTCTATTCTATTCTATTCTATTCTATTCTATTCTATTCTATTCTATTCTATTCTATTCTATTCTATTCTATTCTATTCTATTCTATTCTATTCTATTCTATTCTATTCTATTCTATTCTATAATTTTGATGGCTGAGAATGGATTTGATACTGTCCAGTTCTGGTCACCACAATGCAAAAAAAGATATCACTGCCAGATGGATTTGTAGCTGGCTGACAAACTGTACTTAATTAGTAGTCCTCAATGGTACTACTTCCACAGGGAGGGAAGTAAGCAGTGGGGTATCACAAGGCACCATCTTAGACCCAGTACTCTTCAATATCTTCATCAATGACTTAGATGAGGGAATTGAAGGGGAACTCATCAAATTTGCAGATGACACTAAACTGGCAGGAATAGCCAACACCCCAGAAGATAAGCTCAGGGTTCAAAAAGATCTTGACAAACTGGAACAATGGGCCCTATCCAACAAATTGAGTTTCAATGTGGAGAAAAGCAAAGTTTTACATTTAGGCAAGAAAAATCAAAGATACTGTATAAGTACAGATTAGATGAGACCTGGCTCAAAAACAGTAACTGTGAGAGAGACCTTGGAGTCCTAGTGGATGATCACTTGACAGCCAGAAGTGTGCAGCAGCAGCCAAAAAAGCTAATAAAATCCTGGGTTGCATAAACAGAGGCATAGAATCAAGATCATGCAAAGTATTAGTACTGCTTTATAAAACCCTAGTGAGACCACACCTGGAATACTGCAACCAGTTTTGGTCACCATACTACAAAAAAGATGTTGAAACCTTGGGGAAAATTCAGAGAAGAGTAATTAACATGATCCAAGGCCTGGAGACTAAGACATATGAAGAATGGCTGCAGGACTTGGGTTTGGCTAGTCTAAAGAAAAGAAGAAATAGAGTTGACATAATAGCAGCATTCCAGTATTTGAGAGGCTGCCACAAAGAAGAGGGGATCAAATTATTCTCCAAAGCACCAGAGGGCAGGACAAGAAACAATGGTTGGAAACTGATCAGAGAGAGAAGCAACCTGGAATTAAGGAGAAAATTCCTAACAGTAAGGACAATTAACCAGTGGAACAACTTGCCTCCAGAAATCGTGGGCGCTCCATCACTGGAGGTTTTTAAAGAAGAGACTGGACAGTCACTTGTCTGAAATGGTATAGGTTCTCCTGCTTGAGCGGGGTGCTGGACTAGAAGACCTCCAAGGTCCCTTCCAGCTCTATTCTATTCATATTGAGACCCTAGAGAAGAACAACCAAGATGATAAGGGGTCTGGAGACGAAACCATATGATGAACAATTGAGGGAATTAGATATGACTAGTCCAGGGCTCTCCAAACTTGGCCCTTTTATGACTTGTGGACTTCAACTCCCAGAATTCCTCAGCCTCTGGCAAGATTCTGTCTACAGTATATGGTGTCAGCAAATAAAGAATAGAACTTGACTGTTCTATGTCATTCTTGGGTTTGGCTTGTCACCAAGTGAGTTTTTCTGGATGAAAGTAGACTAGAACTTGGGCTTAGAGATGGTGCTCACAGAAAACAGAGACTATCCCTGCTTGGTTCATTTACAAAAGTGTTACAAAGGAGGCATGAGCTGAATTAAATAAACTCACTAATTTACCATGAGACAGGTATAGCCTACCCTTTTTCTATGTCCTCACATGCTCTCTGCTACCCAGCTTACCTTTGGGGATGGGCACATTTAAACAAGCCACTAGTGTGCAACCACTCATTTTTGTTTTCCAAGAATACCTTCAGTTCTGGGATTGAAATAAAGAGTATGTCAGAGGATGCTGATTTGCTTTTCAGTAAGGTGAACAACACTTTCGAAATGTACTTAATATTAGAATAACCCCTCCACAATTGTGTGGACTGAAGGTCGAGGTGTGGCACTAAGGGAGAGAGTCGTGATGCACCTGCTAACCAGAGTGCCCCAAAGCCCACAGTTTCTCCATCCAACTAGGAAGTAGATGCCTATTGTTTGATTTCCACTCTGGACATACTCCACCGAATCCCTTATTTTATGAAAGCCTCGAACAAAAGAAAATAAAGAAAAAGGTTTACAAAACAAACTTGCAGCTACCTCTGACATAATCTATAATAACTTAGATGAGAATTCATTAACTTTCAATACTATATCCAGAACAGAATGCAGTGTTGTTGTTGTTGTTGTTGTTTTAAAAAAGATGATCTGTAGCTGGAAAGGTATGGGAAGGAAAGATAAGAAGGGACGGAGGGTGAGTAAAGGGAAAGAGAAAAGAAAAAGAGAGAAAAAGGGAAAGAGAGGGAGAGAAAGAGAGGGAGAGAAAGAGAAAGAAAAAGAAAAGGAAAAAGAAAAAGAAAAAAGAGAAAGAGAAAGAAAGGGAAAGGGAAAGAAAGAAAGAACGGGAAAAAGGGATAGAGAAAGAAAAGAAAGAGAAAGGAGAGGGATGAAGGAAGAAAGGGTAGGTAAAGGAATGCAAAACAAATTATTTATTTGATGGATCAAAGTATTTCCCCACAGATTCAGTCTTTTCACTTCTGTAACAGCACATTTCTTATTGCTAATGTTTGTTGTTGTTGTTGCTGCTGCTGCTGCTGCTGCTGTTTAAAAAAGAATTCTAGCAATATCAGTTCTGGAATATAAGGAACTATAAGGTGGAAAATCCCAGAGATTGTAATAAGCCCAGGGGCAAAGGGATGAAGGGGGAGGGGGGGGGGCAACAGCTTTCTTACAACACAGATGTTTACCCTCTAACCTTCCCCTTTTAGCCTGAGTGCCAATAAGAGGCAACAGAGAAGGGGTGTGGGAGAGAAACCCCCAGAAGCATTATAAATGTAGTGACCTAATTGTCATGCCAGAAATACAAGGTTGCCCTTCTACACCAGCAAGTGCATGTATGGATACATGGGTGACTGAACACTGAACATTTTTCAGCTGCTAAAAGAAAATGCAGATGTAATAGTCCCTGTAAGGCAAAAAAACTCAACCTACGCAGAACCAGATTTATCTAATTTTGTCTGCATGCCCAAATTTGAAACTAGACAGAGAAGAATTGCCAGTCCAAATCAGGCCACTGGCTTGTCAAATTTAGTAGCTGCCTTCAGCAAAGGTGAAAGGCATGACCTGCCATGGCACCCACAATGCACTTATAGGAGGAGGACAACGATAATCATCTTAGGGCGTTCAGGCAATTAGTTGATATGAGAACACGCTTCGATCCTCTTTGTTATAATCCTTATGCATATAATAGGGAAGGGAAATTAACAGAATAACAGAGTTGGAAGGGACCTTGCAGGCCTTCTAGTCCATCCCCCTGCTCAGGCAGGAGACCCTGTACCATTCCAGACAAATGGCTGCCCAGTCTCTTCTTAAAAGCCTCCAGTGATGGAGCACCCACAACTTCTGAAGGCAAGTGGTTCCATTGGTATCACAAAAAGTATTTTAAGGATCCAAATATTTGTTCTAAGTTGGATACAAATAAGACCCAAACTTCATCTGTGCCTCTCCAAGAGAGTTAATTTACTTTTACATTGTTTATTATTGTTATTTCCCTACCCACAATCCAGTCTTTTCTCCGCTTCCAATCTTTTCTTGGCTTCATCAAACATTGTCTCATTCTATTTATTTCCCAGAAACAGAGAAATTTGGAGTATGTGGTTTGCACACATCTGCCTTGCCAAACTGTTTCACTTTGCCATTATAAGAGTTTCGAGTCTAGCCGCTGCCAACTCATCATGGCCAAGTCACCATGTGACAACTCGACGTGGCCACCTCACTGCAAGACAACTCTCCGTGGGACAAATGAATGGCATATATGAATTGTTTCATTCAGTGACGTTTATTATTGGTGACCACGTTCCTGACATTTCTGATGGTCGCTCTACTTGAGGAAATGTTCCAAGTGTATTTTCTTTTCAAATTCAAATTCTCTTCTGCTAGGCTTTTCTCAAGGTCTTCCTCCAGTTACCTTATGGTGAGCTGGGCAGCCAAGACGTGTTATAAATAAAATAAATTTGTGGATTGACTTTCTTTTATTATTATTGGTCACGTTTCCATTGCAACTAATTTAACTTTGGTATTTGTTGAATTGTCCTGTGGCAAGTTGGCGGAGGCGAGATGGCCATGGCGAATTGTCCCATTAAGGAGAGGCTCCATCTCCATGAAGCCTCAGGGATGGGCTATCTGACTCAGTTGGACACCTGGATTTGATCAGCCTAGCTTCTGAGCATGCCAAGATGCTCTTGCTCGGTGCAAAAGCTTTACGGAATTGCTTTGAAAGAGTGCTTTAATGAGTCATTGATTGAACCAAGCGCCCTTTGAAGATATTCACAGCCCTCGTCAAAATTTGCCCAACTCCTGTCTTTTTGAGTCAACATTTTATTGTCTCAAAGAAAGATCAGAAAATTAGAGGCCAACGAGGAAAATGAACCAATAATGATGGAGTTCACTTTTATTCCCCTATGACTTTACTCAATTTTCAGTTTCCGGACTAATATGAGACGGCAAGTTCTGAATTCTGCTCTTTTCAGAAACCGACATGATGACTTTCTATTCAAACCATGTGCAAAAGATGAAAAATTGCTTACATTAAATCAGTGTATACTAAGGAAAAACACAAACCAAAGCCATTATTTTAGGGGAAATCAGTTTTTAAAAGGGCAGACTAAGAAAAGTGAATACAAAAGTGTACCTTTTAGAAAAATGTGTAACATGTGCAGATTCTGTTTTTCCTTCTGCTCACCAAATTTGCAAAGGGAGACAGAAATATGGCAAAAAATAAACCTACATTTCCAAATATCTGTTAATCTGTCTGATTGATCCAACCGTATTACAAACTCATGTTTGAGGGAGTATCAAATAATTGTTTAAAAAAAGTTTTATCTCTCACACCTAAACGCACAGATTACTTTTTCGAGGCATGGAAAAACTTGTATTATTGCATTAAAAAAAAATCTTCTAATTATTTTCTCCCCCCCCCTCCTTTAAAGAAGCTAAGAAGGGCATAGAAAAACTTTGCCAACCAAGACCCATCAAAGATGCAGTTAATTAGGAGAATTCTCAGCAACAGACATTTGTCTGGAGAATTCTAGGAAGACAACATCTCTGATGGGCACTCAGCTTAAGAAAATGTTCCAAGTGTATTTTCTTTTCAAATTCTCTTATACCAGCTTTTTTCAAGGTCTTTCTCCAGTTGTATGGACCAATTCTCAGCAACGGACAGAGGATGAAGCAGGATGAAGCTGAACTCACATTTGTGTAGAAGAATCTCTCTTGGTTCCAGAGGCCCTCCTTCCAAAGGAGACATCCCTCCTGAAATAGCAAATCCCCTGTGGCTAACGTTAGATGGACCTGTGGAGGCTGTGGCCAGGGAGATTTTTCACCAGGTCTCCTGGTATGTCCATTTTGAGCAAACCTTAACCCAGCCAAACAACTTATGAACCATCTAACATATTGTCCCAAAGGTACCTTTTCAAGAGGCAACTGGACTTTCTTGTTTTCCCAACTAACCATCCAACATATTGAAATATGCTCTATCTGGGGCTTCCTTAGAAGATCACTTGGAAACTGCAATCAGTTGAAAATTCAGCAGTCTCAATATTGTTGAATTATGGATATCCTGATCTTATAATACCTCAAAGGCCTCATATATGTTACTAATACATTTTCAGCTGCAACTGCATAGAAGCAGCATGCCCATCCTATCTAGTCTATCTTTTAATAGTCCACAACGTAGAAGAGACAGGATCAAAAGTCATTGCTTTTCTGTAGTGGCCTTCACATTGTAGAACAGACTCCCTTTGGGAATTAGACTAACAAATTCATTCTTAGCCTTTTGGAAGCTACTAACTACTGAGAATGCTCTGGAGGCCATTTGGAAATGAAACGACATTCCATTTGGGAATGAACAATTGCAGGAATTGGGTATGTCTAGTGAAAAGAAGAATTAGGGGTGACATGATAGCAGTCTTCCAGTATCTGAGGGGCTGACACAAAGAAGAAGGGGGGTCAACCTATTCTCCAAACCACCTGAAAACAGAACAAGAAGCAATAGATGGAAACTAATCAAGGAGAGAACCAACCTAGACCTAAGGAGAAATTTTTTGACAGTGAGAACAATTAATCAGTGGAACAGCTTACCTCCAGAAGTTGAAGGTGCTCAAGGTTTTCAAGTAATGACTGTACAGTCATTTGTCTGAAATGGCATGGGATCTCCTGCTTGAGCAGAGGGTTGGACTAGAAGACCTCCAAGATCCCTTCCCACTGTGTTATTGTGATATTTTGTTAATCTGCATTTACTGGATTCTTCTCCTTCTGATCAATCATTTTTTTGGTTTTATGTTTTTATTAAATTTTATATGTTTATGTTGCATACCACCAGGAGTAATTCTGAAGCCTGGTGGTATAAAGACAGCAGATCGTGTCAAGGTTGGAGCAACATAAGCTTGAGAATTCTAGAACATTTGAGTTGACAAGGCTGAGGCAGGAGACATTGTCTTTCAAGTGTCCAACGAGAGTTTGAAAAACATGTCACCTGCTTTCAGCTCCTTCCATCACGCTGAAAATGTTGTGCATGGCAACATTTTGCCTGGAAGTGATCTCCACCCTGCCTGTTAGAGCCTGAGGCCAGCACGGAATTAATTGATTCGTATTGCCTTCTGCATAACTCACACCAAGTTCCTAAGTCATCGTGAAATTGATGGCATACCATGTTAACAAATCCACTCCAACGAAAGAAATAGATGTACAGCAGCTTCCCCAATTTGCCTTTCTTGGTATGTTAGGGACCACCGTTCTTATCCCACCCTGCCCTATCAGGAGCAATTACACTGAATGGAAGGGAGGAGATTTGTCATCTATAAGATATACAGTACATCTGAGAAACCGCAAGTTAGAGAAAGGTTGTTTTAATGTCTCCCCCACTTGCAAGGATTTGGTGGAGCTGACCTAGCGTTAGCCTTTCTATCTCAAACGAATGAGACTAATTCAAACATCAAATGAATTTTCCCCATACATCATTTATCGCAGTTGTTTTTAAAGATAGTATCTTTTCCCATTCCTTCTAAAACCATCCATCTAGGTTTCAGCCAGCAGACTGAACGTTGCAAAAGATGAAATGAATAATCCAGAAACTGACCTATTTTAAAACATGTTCACTGCTCGGGCTTCTCATCAAAAGTTTTTGGAATTGTAGTTGGGGGGGGGAGCTGAAAATGCTATTTTAGTTCTCCAGCCCCTTTTCTCTACATTTCCTGGGAAAGAGGGATTATTTTTATTTTTTTACTTGTTTATTTTAACAACTTCTATGTCAGCCCATTTCACTACTGTGACGCTGGGCAGCTGACAATAAATGAAAAATGAAAAATAGCAGAAGAACTCCATTAATTGAAAAAATACAGCAAACAAGTTGAGCAAGATATAAACAAGTTCCAAAGTTTTTTTTAAAAAAAAAAAAAGATGGGAAGAGTTAAAATAACATTACTGTAGCCAATGCTTTAAATATATTTGTAGTTAGGCTAATTTCTGAGGTCACAGAAATAATTTGCTTCCTAATTGCTAGTACCTATTTTTCATGGTATAATTGGATTGCTATAAAATTTTGGATAAGATAGATAAAAATTTATACATGGTATAAGAGATAGATATCACATAGCATTGATGACGTTACCTAATTGGGTAATGAAATGTCTGCAAGAAAACAACCAAGCTCTGGGAGCACCAAGGACTCCACGGATACATATCAGTTTCAATATTCATAGAGATCTAGAAAGAAACAGGGTGGCACGGTGGCTCAATGGTTAAGATGTTGGACTCTCAGCTGCTCTTTAAGGAAGAATGTTGCTAAGCATGGACTTGTTTGCAATCAATATCATTGCAAAGAAAATAAGATTGCTTTGTTGCACTAAAAATGTGAGAATAGAATAAATAAGAATCAAAGTGACCTTTTAGGGCCACAGCAAGGACTTACCTAACCTCCAGTCCCCACCACCAGCCTCTCAGAAGCCCAGGAACCTTAGAAGGATGATATCCAGTCCTTATTTTATCTCCAGCATGTTGTGTAGACTTTCGTCCATCTATTCTTGTGGAGGAGAATGGTCACTAGTCCAAATTTTACACAACAGATGCACGTGTGTTTCCCTATTCATCCACATTTGCTTCAGAAAATATTGATGTCGCTTCAGAATACCCAAAGGAGTGTCTTCTCTTGTCTGAATCCACCCCAGTTCCTTACTAAATTCCCTTAGGTGTATCTGGGGAGACATAGCTGACCAACAGAACTTATTTTCAATGGCCTACAAGAAGTACCCTATAGTGATTCTTCTTTGTTTAGAGGGCTTTTTCATTCAGTGTCATTCTGTTTTTGGAAGGAGAAAGTGAACATTTTATTTCACCAATGCAAAGCATTATTCTATTGAGTATTACAGTATGAATAAGTTTAAGGAGTTTGGGTTTTAAAGGATGCTTGCTTATTTTCATAACTGATCTTTAAAACAAGCACTGGAGACATTGCTTTTAACTTTTAACTGGAGTTAAAAGTATCTTTAAGAGGAAGGCAGAGAAAATTCCTTAAAGAACAGACCTATTACACAAGCTACTCCCAGCCCAGTAACTTATGATCCTTCAAGGAGACCCTGCAAATCTTTCCAGGTTTTGGCATAACAGAATAATAGAGTCGGACCTTGGAGGTCCTCCAGTCCATTCCATTCAAGCGGGAGGCCCCAAACCATTTTGGACAAATTGCTGTACAATCTCTTTTTAAAGACCTCCAATGTTGGAGCACCTACAACTTCTGAAGGCAAGCCATTCCACTGGTTAACTGTTCTGTCAGGAAATTCCTCCTTAATTCTAGGCTGCTTCTGTCCTTGATTAATTTCCATCCATTGTTTCTTGTCTGGCTTCTGGTGCTTTGGAAAATAGCTTGACCCTACTCTTTTTTGTGGCGGTCCCTCAAATATTGGAAGACTGTCATCGTGTTACTCCCATTCCTTCTTTTCATTAAACTAGACATATCCAATTCCTGCAACTGTTCTCCATATGTTTTAGCCTCCCGTCCCTTTGTTGTTCTTCTCTGTGCTCTTTCTAGAGTCTCAACATCTTTTCTCAAAGATCTTTGGAAACAACATGAAAACAGATCTTCTCCATGGTGGTACCAATGTGTGGGTTTCCTTGGCTTCTACGCTGTAATAGCCTCCAAATATTAGTGTGTTTTAGGCACTCTAAAAATCATCACTTTTAACTCAGCTTCGTCCAGCCACTAATTCTCACTCTGTTTTTATTTATGTTAAATTCAGGTGACAACAATGAGAACGTAGATGAAGGTTTTGTAATATTGTTTTATATGTCCATCACACTTCACATTTTAAATTTAGGAGGCGGCACCAACATTGCGGTCTGGCAGACTCTGGAGTCCTGACAGGCTGGTCTTGTTATGCTCTTTTAAATGATGCTGATTGATTTAAGAGATTGTCATTAGGGTATTCTTCATAATATTCAAGATACTTGACGGAAATACATACGGAAATAATGTCACATAATGGAAATCAGCATTATCGAAATAGATTATGGAAATAGTGTAATCTTTGTGGAAATAAATTGGCTCATTGCTTGATAAGAAAGATATCACAGAGAGATGATAGAAGATAGATAATGATGATCAGGATGATAGATAGATAGATAGATAGATAGATAGATAGATAGATAGATAGATAGATAGATAGAGAGAGAGAGAGAGAGAGAGAGAGAGAGAGAGAGAGAGATTAGAGAGAGAGAGAGAGATTAGAGAGAGAGAGAGAGAGAGAGAGATAAGTAAATAAAATAGAGATGATAGAGATGGATGGATGGATAGATATAGCAATGACAAACGATAGACAAACATGATATAGAAACTTCCTCTTTCTCTCTCTCACACACAGACACACAAAGCAGTATGACTTTGGATAAGCCAACTGATTTCAGATTTACTTCTTTCTCAGATTTATATTTTTTTTCTCTGGGGGAGGAAAGCTGAATGGAGACCCCGCCCCCACTATCTCCTTTCCCCCAACCGATTCCTACTACAGTTATAATTTGGGGGCCTTCTACCTTTGCAGCCCCTTTTTCTTCCCTTGCTGCTTCCTATGGACTTTTGGGAGGGAGGGAGGGGGGTCCTCTTCTTTCTTTTCCCCATCTGTTTGCTTGTTTGTATGTCTGTCCTGGGGCTGGCGGTGGGGGTGGGGGGATGCCTCCCTCCCCTGCTCCGATGTGACCCCTTCCCTCCAGGCTTCTGCTCCAGCTCTTGTGCCTAAAGCTGGAGGTGCTTAGTGTCAAATGTCAGAACTTGTCCCAAGCTGTCAAAGAAGAGAATAGGCCGAGATGATTGATGACTGCAAAGCCTGAAATCCAAACCTCAGCTGCAAATGCTACGTTGACAAAAGAGGGAGAAGGGGCAAGAGAGGCTGCCCACAGTGGCTGCAATCTGAAGGTCAGCTTGCATTCCTTGACACCCACCGCTCTGAGCCCCATCTAACAAGCCATCACATTCCAGGCCCTGGTGCTTCTCTTTCTCCGGCCACCCTCTCTCCCCTCCCTGCAGGCCCTCCGTCTTCGCAGCCCCTTCCCAAATTTTGCAAGCCCTCCACCCATTCAAGAAATTAAAGAAGAAGAAGAAGGAGAAGAAGAAGAAGAAGAAGGAGAAGAAGAAGAAGAAGAAGAAGAAGAAGAAGAAGAAGAAAGAAGAAGAAGAGAAGAAGAAGAAGAAGAAAGAAAAGAGGAGAGGAGGAGAGAGGAGGAGGAGGAGGAGGAGGAGGAGGAGGGAGGAGGATGAGGAGGAGGAGGAGGAAGGAGGAGGAGGAGGAGGAGGGGAGGAGGAGGAGGAGGAGGAGAAGGCGAGGAAGAAGAAGAAGAAGAAGAAGAAGAAGAAGAAGAAGAAGAAGAAGAAGAAGAAGAAGAAGAAGAGGAATAGAGGAGGAGAGGAGGAGAGGAGGAGGCGAAGGAGAAGGAAAGAAGAAGAGGAATTAGAAGAAGAAGAGAAGAAGAGAGGAGGAGGAGGAGGAGGATGAGGAGGAGGAGAGGAGGAGGAGGAGGAGGAGGAGGAGGAGGAGGAGGAGGAGGAGAAAAAGAGTTTTTCTTCTCCTGATTATTATTATTATTATTTTCGAGTCCTCCCCTCCACTAACCCCTTTTCTCCCACCCTCCGCCTGCCTGCTCCGGGCTGCGTTCGCTCCGAGATGCCACAGGCTATGTTTTTATGCCGCACAAGTCAGATGACAAGATTATTAATGGGAGCAGGGCAATGTCATATCATATTCCATGCATATTCATGAACAACAGTGGCGGGTGTGTAGCTGGGACCACGAGCCATGAGAAAAGCAAAAGAATGGAGAAGGGGGGGGGAAGGAAAGAAGTCTATCTATCCGCTCTCAACAGGCGGAGTCTGAGGGAAGGGATTCCGCTTCCTTTCATGGGGAATTTCAAGTTCCCATTCCTAAGAATTGACGGTTTGGGGGGGGTGGGGGGGCCCAAAATAACCTGGGAAGAAAGGGAAATACAACTGGTCCTCAATTTACAACCACAATTGAGCCCAACCTTTCTCTAGCTAGCCGAGACAGTTGTTAACGTAAATGTTGCCGCATTTTACGACGTCTCCTGCCACAGTTGTTAAGCAAACCGCTGCAGTTGTGAAGTTAGTAGCAGGATTGTTAAGTGAATCCAGCTTCCACGTTGATTTTGCTTGTCAGAAGGTCGCAAAAGGGATCGCGTGACCTTGGGACGCCGCAACTGTCATAAATACGAGCCAGTTGACAAGTGTCTGAATTTTGATCACGTGACCACGGGGAGGCTGAGACAGTTGTAAGTGTGAAAAATGGTCAGCAGTCTTTTTTTCGGTGCCGTTGTAACTTTGAACGGTCACTAAATGAATTGTTGTAAGCCGAGGACTGCCTGCACCCCTTGCCAAGATGGAGCCTGTTCCCGTGGCCATCCATCCCTCCTTCCTAAGCGGACACTTCCCTCAATCCATGAAAGAATATTATTAATATCTGGGTCTATGTCTCCCAGGAGAAGAGTTAACAGATATGGCATAGCTTTCCTTTCTTGGAGATAAAAGACCAGAAGGAAAAACAAAACAGGAGAAAATCAATTTCGTGTCATCGCCAACAGCTGAAACAAAACAACCCCACCAGTCCTGAAGAATGCCTTCTACTGAAATTTGGACAATGGGAAATGATAATTAGTTAACCAATACAAGAACAGCTGGTTAATTGATGATAAATTGTGGTTGAATTTCCTCCTTGCCCCACCAAAGCAAGTCAACCGATTCTGGAACACAGGTAGTCCTCGACTTAACGACCGCAATTGAGCCCAAAATTTATGTTGCTAAATGAGACCTTTGTTAAAAGTGAGTTTTGCCCCGTTTTGCGACCTTTCTCGCCACAGTTGTTGTTAAGCAGTTGTGAAGTTAGTCACACGGTCGCTAAGTGAATCCGGGTCTAACTTTGCTTGTCAGAAGATCGCAAAAGGAGATCACGTGATCCCGGGACACAGCAACCGTCATCAATATGAACCAGTTGCCAAGCATCTGAATTTTGATCACGTGACCCTGGGGATGTCAAAACAGGTCATAAGTCACTTTTTCCAGTTCACTAAGTGAACTGTTGTAAGTGGAGGACTGCCTATATCAATTGTTTGCTTACTTCGTTTTGGCCATTTGGCGCCTTATGTGGTCTCTGTCTCTGTTCCTCAAGTAGGTTGTAATTTAAAGCACTAAAAGAGCCATTTTTTTTTGTTCTCATTCAAGCCAGCGAAGGAGGGAAAAAGTAAGACATTCCCACCAACAGATTAGAAAAATGGGAAGAACATGACACCAATATCAGAACAGAGGAAATAACATGTTAATAGCATTTTGAGTTCTCCCGGTGTCTCGTCATCGGCATTTTTATTGCCACTTTCTCTCTGAATAGAGTATCAGAATTTATTGAGCCAATATGTCTCCATCAGCTTTGATAAAATATATTTTATTCAATAAGGGATGGAATAATGTTTATCTATGAACTAAAAAGAAAAAAAAGAGAGAGAGATACGCCATATCATTGTACCATGGCGTGTTAGTACAAGCTCCAGAATGTACACATCATTCATTCTTCAAAAGAGTTAGGCTGGATCTCTGATTCTCAGATGCCTGCCAGAATTAGACTTCTGTGAATGCAAACATTTTGGACCACGTAGAACCCTTCCACCCTTTGACAGATGTTATTGGAAAAAAATCTTCCAGCTTAAAGAAGCTGGAAAATATGGGGTAGAAGGCATTATTATCTGTGCTGTTTTTCCTTCCTTCCTTCCTTCCTTCCTTCCTTCCTTCCTTCCTTCCTTCCTTCCTTCCTTCCTTCCTTCCTTCTTTCCTTTCCTTCCTTCCTTCCTTCCTTCCTTCCCTCCTTCCCTCTCCTTCCTTCCTTCCCTCCTTTCTTCTAACTCCGTATCCAGAGTATCTTGGAAGAGGGGGCTCTTGAAATTGCTTGGTCTTATGATAGGTGGGACTTTTTTACACAATGCTGTACCTACCACTTTTCGAATTTACCCCCCCCACACACACACACACACACACACTCATGTATACACATGTTCCTGGCCATAATTAGCATTTCCGATCATATTAATTTGCCTGTTTATTTCCTGCTAATAAGTAGTCTTTGTCAAGCCCTTCTTAGATGTTCATCCGAACCTATTCTGAGTCCTTGCAGGAACAAGTCCCAAGCAATATTTATCTTTCTAATGCATATAGGCTGGAATGAAGCTTAAAGTCCTTCCCAGCATCACTTGGAAATAGAGCCTGGATGTACTTTTCTCAACAGATGCAAACTGCTAAGTCAATTCCTACTACCAGGTTGAACGATTTGCCGAAACCAAAGAATTTAATATAGCAGTAGTCCCCTGAGGATGGAATATACACACGTAAAATCTCTTCTTGAAAATGTTGGTAGTTGATTTTTACATACTGTAAGCCTCGGGCTAACTACTTGAATTTCACTTCAAACAGACTGAGCATCACTGAAAAGGATTAGCTTCTTTCACTGTCATCCAATTTCTCAAGAACAATCTTGGCTGGCCTTTCAGTATTAAAACTTTCCAACAGGTATTACATGGATGTTTAAATCCCAGATCACTGTCATTCCAATAATTATAAACAATTAAATATATCCTTTCTTCTTTCTCTCCCTCTCCTTCCTTCCTTCCTTCCTTTCCTTCCTCCCTCCCTCCCTCCCTCCCTCCCTTCCTTCCTTCCTCTCATTCCTTCCTTCCTCTCATTCCTTCCTTCCTCTCATTCCTCTCATTCCTCCCTCCCTTCTCGCTTCCTTCCTTCCTTCTTCCTTCTTCCTTCCTTCCTCCCTCCCTCCCTCCCTCCCTCCCTTCCTTCCTTCCTTCCTTCCTCATTCTTCTCATTCCTCCTCTCCCTTCTCGCTTCCTTCCTTCCTTCCTCCCTCCCTCCCTTCCTTCCATCTCCTCCCTCTCTCCCTTCCTTTCCTTCCTTATCCATCCCCACAAATCCACACAAAAAGAAGAATATACTGGAATACATTTATGGCAAGAAACTTTGGCTGACTTCACTGACTGGGGTAGGGGCTTGGACAGGCATCAAATAGCTTTTGCAGTTCCGCTGTGGAAAGCAATTGGGTTGTTCTCAGGTGAGGAAACCTCAGATCACCTACAGATAGCTATTAAACGCAGTGCTGTATCAAAATCAACTTTAAGATTTAGCCAATGACTTCTTGACCCCGGAAGCAGGCTAGCCCCGCAGATAACTGACGGATGGGATATAAATTAGCTCTCTGCGGGTCAGAAAATATGATCGGCCATTAGTAAGGTTTTAAAGGGTAAGTCTGAATCCTGGTGATATCATAGACAAATTCATTTATTGGTAATCCTTGACGTACAGCCTCCGTTAAGCCCCAGAATTTCCATTCCTAAGTGAGACAGTTGTTAAGGGAGTTTTGCCCCATTTTATAACCTTTCCTGCCACAGTTGTTAAACGAAGCACGGCATTTGTTAAGCTAGTAACACAGTTGTTTTCTGGCTTCCTCATTGACTTTGCTTGGCAAAAGGTCACAAAAGGTGACCCAGGACATTACAACCATCATAAATGAATAGAATAGAATAGAATAGAATAGAATAGAATAGAATAGAATAGAATAGAATAGAATAGAATAGAATAGAATAAGGAAGGGACCTTGGAGGTCTTCTAGTCCAGCCCCCCACTTAAGTAGGAGAACCTACACCATCTCAGACAGGTGATTGTTTAATCTCTTCTTAAAAAACCCCAGTGATGTAGGAAAGCTGTTCCACTGGTTAATTGTACTCACTGTTAGGAACTTTCTCCTTAATTCCAGGTTGCTTCTCTCTTTGATCAGTTCCCAACCATTGTTTCTCGTCCTTCCCTCTGGTGCTTTGGTGAACAACGTGACCCCCTCTTCCTTGTGACAGCCCCTCAAATGCTGGAATACTGCTATCATGTCTCCTCTATTTCTTCTTTTCTTTAGACTGGCCAAACCCAAGTCCCGCAGCCGTTCTTCGTACCTTTTAGCCTCCAGGCCTTTGATACAATACCATGCCAAGCCTCTGAATTTTGATCAAGTGACCACAGGGCTGCTGCAATGGTCCTAAGTATGAAAAACAATCATAGGTCACTTTTTTCAGTGCCGTTGTAACTTTGAACAGTCACTAAACAAATGGTTGTAAGTCCAGGACTACTTGTAATATTTTATGTTAGCATGGATGTAGTTTCTTCTGATTTGATTTTTACTTCCAAGCTTAGCCCCCGCCCCTGATATTCCTTGGTGATGTTCTATCCACGTACTAACCTTAACTCTAACCCTGCTTGGCCTCCAAGCTCAGTTATGGTTTGGCCAAGTGCTACCATCTGCTGAGATGGATCACATTAAGAGACTGACCAAGGAGAAGAGGACACAGATAAACAGCATGCTTCGTTTGCTCTGATTGATAATAACCCCAGGACAATCAGAAAAATGGACTCCTTTGTACTTGCTTAAAGAGCATGTTGTTGCAGGATATTGCAACAGCTTTAAGCCTCAACTGGATAGATTAATTTAATGGTGGATGGATCCACCGATGCTCATTACTCACCATAGCTGATAATGAATCTCGTATATTCAGAAAATGAAAACCTCAGATTTATGAATCTGACTTGCAGCAGCAGCCTTTGTCTGGCCACACAGTTTTGTTTCTTTTTTGTCTTGGCTTCAACCTCATGTTCCCTTCTCCAGCCGATGACAAACAATAGATCAACTTAATGCAAAGGCATTTCACTCATGCATCCACCTTCTCTCTTCTTGTCCTTTGTAACTGTTGACAATGGCAGAAACTTCAGACTTGCAAACAGAGCAAAGCAGGCCAGCTCCATTGCAAACCTGCCTATTTATTCCCTCCCCCCCTTTTTCTTTTTGAGACATTTTCTGACAACAATAATCCTCCTTTTAAAACGTTGGTTCTGCAAGTTGCATAATGGACCTTCCCTCCAGTTCTCTGACCGGCCAAGCTCATAATGAGCATTTAATTATAGTTTATACAGACCACTTCGGTCTGGGTGGAAAGAGCTGCTTTGTTACAGTCAATGAAGTATTTAAAGCTACGTCCGAGGTAGGAACGGCTTTATTAAACACTTGGGTAAGCAATAATAAACTAACATTGATCGAGCAACCTGATAGCTCTCTTTTATGTTCTCAAGAGAAGGGGAAAAAAATAGATTCAAGAATTTAAAGTAACTTGGCACGGTAAAAGAAGGCATTTCCATGGCTGCTCTGGGAGGCCGGTTTGATGTAACTCAATCCTCCACTTGTCCCCAAAAGTTGCTTTACTCTCCTCTCCAAAGTGCAGGAAAAAAAACATAATTTGAGGAGAAACTCTCAGCTGCCCTCTAAGGACGAATGTTGCTAAGCGTGGACTTGTTTGCAACCATTAACGTTCAATACCCTTGCAAAAATAAATAAATAAATAACATTATTGTAGCCAATGCTTTAAATATATTTGTAGTTAGGCTAATTTATGAGGTCACAGAAATAATTTGCTTCCTAACTGCTAGTACCTGTTTTTCATGGTATAATTGGATTGCTATAAAATTTTGGATAAGATAGATAAAAATTTATACGTGGTATAAGAGATAGATATCACATAGTATCGATGACGTTACCTAATTGGGTAATGAAATGTCTGCAAGAAAACAACCAAGCTTTGGGAGCACCAAGGACTCCACGGATACATATCAGTTTCAATATTCATAGAGATCTAGAAAGAAACAGGGTGGCACGGTGGCTCAATGGTTAAGATGTTGGACTCTCAGCTGCTCTTTAAGGAAGAATGTTGCTAAGCATGGACTTGTTTGCAATCAATACCATTGCAAAGAAAATAAGATTGCCTCGTTGCACTAAAAATGTGAGAATAGAATAAATAAGAATCAAAGTGACCTTTTAGGGCCACAGCAAGGACTTACCTAACCTCCAGTCCCCACCACCAGCCTCTCAAAAGCCCAGGAACTTTAGAAGGATGACATCCAGTCCTTATTTTATCTCCAGCATGTTGTGTAGACTTTCGTTCATCCATCCTTGTGGCATAGAATGGTCACTAGTCCAAAGTTTACACAACAGATGCACGTGAGTTTCCCTATTCATCCACATTTGCTTCAGAAAATATGGGATTTCTTGTATTTGCAATTGTCCCATATTGTTGTGAGATACATCAGTATATTAGTAAGCTTGCTTATTAGTTACTGGTGGTGGTGAAGGTGCTTAAGCAAAGAAAGAATGGATTCTTTTGAAATTCATAGCAGCATGGCAACCAATGGCTAGGAACCAAGGAGAAACTCTAACTTTTCTTCACCTTATGAAGGTCTTTTGTACAATTTTCAGCATCTTTACTTGGAAGTGAGGCACAAACTCACAAATAAGTTCGTGGTTTGGGAACCCAATGCCAGTCAATTCATTTTCATGTTTGTTGTTTTAATTGGATAGTCTAATGAATATTCAGTTCAATAAAGATTTGTATGCAACAAGTCTATGTAGTCTTCACTCCTTGAGTTCAATCAAATGCACTTTATTTGATTTGATGTGTCCAACAGGCTTGGCAATTCCATTTGAAGATTCAGATTGAAAGAGTCCTGCTTCTAGTTTCAATTACACAGTCACACAGTTGCTCTGGAAACTAGGTTTACTCAAGGTTGAGGAGATAACGGCGACAAGAAATCAAAACCAAAACAAGGTCTTTGAAAGAAAGAAGTGTTTTTGCTTTTAACAGGAGCAGACAGAAGAATAGTCACAATCCAGTCCAAAGTTCCAAAAGCCAGTCAGGGCAGTCAGCCAGTCCAGTGGTCAGAATGTCTTGAGCAGAATCCACACAAACATCATGCAAGATCGGATACTTAACGCCAATGAAGGATCATGGGGCAGGGCTGCCTCAGGCTGCAGCCAGCTATGTTTAATCAAGGGATTTACTCCCTTGTTTGGCAAGAAACCTCATATAACTATAATTTCTTTGCTTTGCTTTTTCCTCTTCTCACCAGGTGTGGGGGTTTGGAGACCTTATGTCAATATCATCAGGCTACTTTCATTGTTTAGGCCAGGGGTCTTCAAACTTGGCCCTTTTATGACTTGTGGACTTCAACTCCCAGAATTCCTCAGCCAGCATGCCTGGCTGAGGAATTCTGGGAGTTGAAGTCCACAAGTCATAAAAGGGCCATGTTTGAAGACCCCTGGTTTAGGCAGTGCCTGTGTTTGATCAGGTTCAGGTAATTCTTGGCTTAGTGTCTCCTGAAGCTGATATTCCACAGGTATTGCTGGTGCAGCTTCTTCAAATTCAGAGCCAGGACACAATGGATCAGGGGTGTCAAACTGCCGGCCCATGGGCCGGACGCATCACGTGGAAGCCGCGCCCACCCCATTGCCGGCAATGGCAAAACCGGCCCCGATACATTGACATGTCTGCAATGGATGATTCAATTAATTTACTCTCTAACCAAAGCTTTGAACTAAAATTTAAGAAAAAAAATTTTTATAGGTCTTTTCCTGGGACACCAGTCCGACTCTAATTTGTGAGAAAAAGTTCATGCAATATATCCTTTCATTACAATTTAAAAGTATGTGTGATTCCATTGACTTGAGATATGCCCTCTTCACCAACCCAAAAAGTAACAGAATAAGAGAGTTGGAAGGGATCTTGGAGGCCTTCTAGTCTAACCCCCTGCTCAAGCAGGAGACCCTACACTATTTCAAGCAAATGACTGTCCAATCACTTCTTAAAAGCCTCCTGTGTTGGCACACCCACAACTTCCGGAGGCAAGCTTTTCCACTGGTTAATTGTACTAATTGTCAGGAAGTTTCTCCTTATTTCTAGGTTACTTCTCTCCTTGATTAGTTTCCATCCATTGTTTTTTTATCCTTCCCTTTGGTGCTTTGGAAAATAGGTGACCCCCTCTTCTCTGTTGCAGCCTCTTTAAATCTTGGAACATTACTATCATATCATCCCTGATCCTTTTCATCAGACTAGACAATGGCTTCCCCTGTGCCCATGTATCAATCATATGGGAGATGCCTCCACTTCCTTTGTAATGGATGCACGTGCATTAACCCCCCTTACATGATACAGAATCCTGTTCTAAGTAAAACATGTATCAGGGGAAACCATATAGGGTAACATTAGCCATGAGGGATTAAGGCTGTAGTAGGCATTTAGTTGAGCAGGTAGGGCTGGCCACTACTATTATAGACTCACTGTTTCAATATATGTATAAGATTTTATGTGATTCCCTTCAGTTCAAAGCCTTGGAGAGCCTTCAAACTGCACTCTCAAATTTTACCAACATAAGTTTTGAAAGTTGCGAATTAAGCCCAGGAAACAAAAACAACATTAGAAAGAAACTTAAACTGATTATACCTCAACTCACTTTGGTATAAAAAAGAGGGAGGGAAAAACTTGTCAAGCTTTCAAGATTGATGTTGGTTCTTCAAAGTGGGCCAGCTCAGGAAACAGTCTACAGCAGAAATATTGGAACTCTGTTGATACAGTCCATAGTAGCAGAATCTTGAAAGCCTGACAGATCTAAACTGAATAAGTCAATCAATAGAGTGTAATGGCTACCTGACGTTTTGAGATGGGAAGCATAGAAACTGTATCATGAGCCCTTTAGATGGGTTGCCAGATTAAAAATAATAATAATCAACACACCTTTCTTTTGCCTCTCACAAGAGTTTTGATATAATTGTGCCCTACCTAATTTCAATTTCCACTGCTTCATACTCCAGTAGCCCCAGAATATTCATTCTATCTTAAACCAATCAATAAATGAATCTAATATAGGAAAAATAGCAATAGCAATAGCACTTAGACTTATATACCACTTCATAGTGCTTTACAGCCCTCTCTAAGCAGTTTACGGAGTCAGCATATTGCCCACAACCATCTGGGTCCTCATTTTATTGACCTCAGAAGAATGGAAGGCTGAGTCAACCATGAGCCAGTCAGGATCGAACTCCTGACAGTGAGCTGAATTAGCCTGCAATTGTGCATTCTAACCACTGCGCCATCACAGCTCTTAAAAATGCAAGAAATAAACAATTTACTGTTTAAAAAATGTGGAATGCTTTCCAGGCAATGTTCCCATTTTTGTTATCAAAGGTTAACCTATTGCACTGTTAGGTGATATCACTATATCTTGAAAGAAATGAAAAACTTGCTCTAAGAAACTTGAATACACTTGCTATTGTCTGCTATCATTTATATCTAATACAAGCCGTTCTACACAGCTCATCTTTAATCCCCATGCTTGTTAAGAAGCTTAAAGAGTAAAAAAAAAAAAAATCAGATGATTTGAGGGTCTTTTGGAGTTCAAGGTCAATATGATTATGTCCTTTCTTTTCTCTCTCTCTCTCTCTCTCGCTCCCTCTTTGTAGTTAACGTCATGGTCTCATCACAGTTTGCAAAGTTCAATTCCTTTTTGGTTCCCTAATTAGGAGCTGTCCAGGAATATATCTGGAGGCTTTTATATGCGAGATCAACCCTTTGCCCTGGGACCAATTATAGAAAAATAGCTTTACATATTTCAGTGTTTGAATATCTGATGTTCATACATGCTGTCATGTTTTATGGCAAGGCATGATAAGAGCTACGCCATTATCAGCCTGGGATGCAGACCTTCATGGAGATTTAAAACTCAGAACAGAGACATCATACTTGGATATATTACACGGTGAATGTCATCTTTAGATGTGTCAACTTGACATGTAGTAATAATTACGAGGAATAATGTGATGTTAATGACTAAGTATTCTCTTCTATTACTACTACTTAAATTATAGACTTATAGACAATGTAAAGAAATTTAAACATTTTTTTTAAAAAAATCTATAAATTCTTCAGTATTTGGGTGGTTCTTATTTAAGAAAGTGTGTGTTGGCCTCTTCTAATCCAAATAATTGGTCTGAGTTGGAGCCCCTAGGCCAGGGTTTCTCAACCTCACCAACCTTAAGAAAGGTGGACTTCAACTCCCAGAATTCCTCAGTCAACATGGCTGGCTGGGGAATTCTGGGAGTTGAAGTCGGCCCATCTTAAAGTTTCCAAGATTGAGAAACCCTGACCTAGGCTATTTGAGAAATCAAGCAAATTCAGGTAAACTATCGAATCAGGTCAGGACAATCAAAGAATTGGTTTTCAGTCAGCAGTTGAATCTGAATCATTGATTGCATTCAGAAACTCAATTCAGTTGAATGACCTTTGGGTCAGATTAAGTTATAGCTCACAAATGGTGATGATGTTAATAATGAGTCACATAATAATTTTCTAACCTAACCTAACCCTCCCCAGTGAAGGTGGTGCATGGACCAAAGGGACAGACTTCAATCCCTTCTACCATTTTGACTTTTCTGATCTTCTCTACCACAAACATTGTGGACAACAGCAGAATTCTCTTTCAGCTATTAGAACTTCTGGAAGAGGCCACGGAAATAAGGGAAAATGGAAAAAAAAATCTTTCACTTTTAGAAATTGGAAGGTCATGGTGATATTTAATGGTGTTAGAGATACCATTGCAGAATGCAGGCAGTTCCAAGTAAAGCTGCCTTTTGCAATTGACTGATGGTGAATTTGTCAATGCCGACAATGTTCAAGCGGTGCTCCAGATGTTTTGAAATTGCATCCAAGGCATCTTTTACTATTGGTACTACCTTTGCTTTCTTATGCCACAGGCATTCTACTTCTATTTGCAGGTCTTTGTGGTTTGTGGTTTTCTCCAGTTCTTTCTCTTCTATTCTGCTGTCTCCACTATCCAGACTGTTTTGTCTTCCTTATTAAGTCTTGTGTGCTGTTGTTATTATTATTGTTGTTGTTGTTAATATTTTGCCTTCAATCAATCAGAATAGAGCTGGAAGGGACCTTGGAGGTCTTCTAGTCCAACCCCCTGCTCAAGCAGGAGACCCTATACCATTTCAGATGGGTGGTTGTCCAGTCTTTTCTTAAAAGCCTCCAGTGATGAAGCTCCTACAACTTTGTGACTGCCACAAAGAAGAGGGGGTCAATTTATTTTCCAAAGCACCAGAAGGCAAGACAAGAAACAATGGATGGAAGCTAATCAAGGAGAGAAGCAACTTGGAATTAAG
This sequence comes from Azemiops feae, assembly GCA_023970755.1. Classification (NCBI taxonomy): domain Eukaryota; kingdom Metazoa; phylum Chordata; class Lepidosauria; order Squamata; family Viperidae; genus Azemiops; species Azemiops feae. Next base: position 375,090 of record JALGBA010004004.1, read on the forward strand.
GAGAAACTTCCTAACAGTGAGGACAGTTAACCAGTGGAACGGGTTGCCTCCAGATGTTGTAGGTGCTTCATCACTGGAGGTTTTTAAGAAAAGACTGGACAATCGCCTATCTGAAATGGTATAGGGCAGTGATGGGGAACCTTTTAGAGACTGAGTGCCCAAACTGCAACCCAAAACCCACTTATGCATCGTCGAGTGCCGGGTGGGTGTGGCCCATTGGCTGGGTGTGGCCAATTGGGTGGGCGTGGCCCATTTGGTGGGCACGGCTGTGGTGGTAACGGCAGACAGGGTGGGACTAAAAAGTTCAATCAATCAATTCCAACTTTGCATGATCTTTTTTTTCCCCGCAAGAAGTTGAAATTGACTGATTGAACCTTTTTTTTTTTTTTTGCACACGGCGGCGGAGGCCTAAAGCGAAAAGGTTTTATAAAACCCAGCTGAAGGCCTAGGACTGGGGCGACGGCGCGCGTGCCCACAGAGAGGGGTCAGAGTGCCGCCTCTGGCACCCGTGCCATAGGTTCGCCAACACTGGTATAGGGTCTCCTATTCGAGCCTTCATATATTGGAACACTGCTATCTTTTATTATTTGGAAAAAGATCTTCCTTACCATGAGTATTCCATGGGATTTCACCTTATCATAATTGGTAAATAGCTCACTGTCATAACGATCTGCAGAGAAAGATGTGATTTGAGAACTTTTTATTGGCATTATGGAAACATTACTTCTCTTCCAGTGTATTTATTATTCTTCAGCATTACCAAAATCTAAACAGCATGACTCAGCAAAGTGTAAGTCCTTTAAAATAAAGGAATATGCGAGAAAAAGTCAAGCACATTTTTTTTCTATTCAGATTAACATTTGTGAAAAATAATGGCTGAAAATCAGCTGAATTATTGTGCCCACATTTAGGAAATATTCCAAAGAGATATTTCCAAATATACAAACTGTGCCTTCTCTTTTCTCTTCCACTTGGGGAGAGTTTAAACCTAAGTTTTATATGAACTTATAAATGTCATCTTTATTCTGTGGTTCTGTTACTGGCCCAGAGGAATTGAATTAATTATGCTGGGTGTTTGGCAGAACAATTACATGCTATACAAGGAGAAAAAGTAACTGAAAAACCTGAGCTTTATTCTCATGATAAAAATCATAGAATTGTAACAGAACAAGTGCTCCCTTCAATAATATATTAGATCTAGATTAATCCCATCAAACTAAACAAATAATGCACTAAAATAACACCATGAGCTTTCAAACCCTATAAATCTCCAAAATTTGCGGAAAATTGCAAACATAGGAATAAAGATGAAAGGTATCAAAATTATACGAAATCTAAATCTAAAATCTGATTCAATTCACATTTACCATCTTACATGTTTGGCACCCCTGATTTAATTTGTAAAATCAGTCCAATTCTGCTCAGATGTCTAAACTGGGTTATTGACTGAAATTGTATTTATTTGGATTTCCATATCAAATCAAAACAAAAGTTTTTGAGTATGTGAAGAAGTCCCCATATCATCCTTGTCAACTCAAAGACACCCAATTTAATTTGATTTATTCTCATTGATTCGCTTTCAATTGGAAAGTCAATTCAATTTGGATGTTTTATATTTATTTAAGTCAGAGATCTTTTTTTAAAAAAAAATGCATACAACACATTTGGAATAAACTAAAAACACACACACACACAATCAATAAGCATATTCAAAAATCCAAGCTAGCTGTAGAATAATCAAAAGTAAACAATAAGACATTAGCTCATATTAGAAAACAAATCCCCTAAACCATGGCTAGTACATCCAAGCTGTGGTGAGTTTAGTTCTCTTAACTTCTGATGTCAATTATAATGGATCAGAACCTAGCCAGTTTGATAGAATTTTGTATTAAATTAACCAAACGGTAAATCAAAGATAATTTAATCAAATGCTTACACACCTTTCATAAAGATTTTTAAAATAAGTCATAATTGTCTAAGGGAGATAATCCCAGGTTCGTGGCATTTTTCACAATCATCTTTATGCCTTAAATTAAATAATCTTGCTGTTATTTGTCATTAATTATTTTGTGGCTATCACATCCTTCAGAAAGCTTTCACCTTACAGGTGAAGATCAGATGTGTCTCAATATGGTCAGCATCTTCTTGATCAAAACTGGATGCAGTATTCCAAGTGTACTTTTATTAAGGTATTATAAAGCGGTAGTAATACTTCATGTGATCTTGATTCTATCCCTCTGTTAATTCAGCCTAAGATTGCATTAGCTAGAGGCATCTCTCTCTGCCTTCAAGTGCTTTTTTTAAAAAGCCTCTATTTGACTTAAACCAAATTACTTGAACATAATATTCTGTTTTCTTCAATTTGTACAAGGCGGGTTATTGCAGGTTGCAAATGTTAGCCTTTTGTAGAAATTTGAAACAGTAGGAGCTAAATACGAACATCAAGGCCAAAAGTAAATGATTATCAGGAAATGATCCATCCAAAGTAAAATACTTCTAATTTGTATAGATATCTGCAGGAGATTGTTAAAAACAAGATGACTCCTTTCAATTACATTAAAGAAATTTTGCATCGCTTAACTTTCCATAAATCATGTTCTGGGGTTCTGCCCTATTGCCTTAATACATTACTTGCAAGATTCTTGGGCAGCACCCCCTTCCCAGTCTTTCTTTCTCTCCCTTAAAAGGAGTTTATAAATTATGGAAAAAATCCTGACAGCTTGTCCTTATAAATATGAAGATTACCTTCCCTACCCTCATGAATCTGAAAAGTCATTGCTGTTTTTTTTTAAAAAATACACAAAACTACTGATTCAGCAAACTAGGAAAATAATGGGCACGTTTTTGCTGACCAGGGAATGCTCAGGAAATTTAATTTCTTTTTTTTCCCCACTATAACATTTACTGTACTTTTTGCCATCCAAATATTATTATGTTTACAGAAAATGTCCCCATTTCCTGGGGAAAGGTCCTGTTATTGACAATATGAATATCACAGTGAAATATGCTCCAATACCTGAAGATGCTCAGGGAATCCAGTTAGAGTCCCTGTGGAACAGTCTTTATTTGCTTCCAGCATAGAAATCTCTTAGGGGTTGGGCTATTTCTTTGTATTGTTTCCATAACTTGCCATAAGTGACCTCATGATGATATTACAGAAACTGCGCAGAGATCTGCATTCCCACAATTAGGAACCATAAGCAACAGCAGCCATTGTAGCATTTGCAAAATTACCAATATCTTCTTTCATCAATATAAAGCAAAACAAGCTTCTAGAACTCATTGTTCCCTCTGACGGAGATCTCCTAAAATTTCCATCCATTTAGGAGTGTGGAAGACGGCTATATAAGAAATCAAAATATGTGTTCCATCTAATTTGATGGTTAGCAATGCATGTGCTGTGTTCCTCTATCAGACAAGGAAGTAAGACTTTGCAGGGTGGGGAACCCGTTTAGGATTTTGGAAAAAAATAAAATGCCGAGGGTGGTCTCACAAAATGGCTACAGGGGATAAGTAGGAAAATAAAGATAATGTTAGAAGCTATATTATAGTCTAATAAAAGTCAAGCTGAGTTGAGAATCTGAAGGACACCAGTCTACCAAGGGACATTGGTGCATCGAAACACGTGGCAGTATAATCTCTCTTTCTATGGTCTTTTAAAGCATCTTCTCTCTCTTCACTTTTCTTTTGCAAACATGCTTCCTTTTTAAGATGGCTTTAACAGTATCAACCTTAACTGCCACCATCCTGCAATTAGCACACTTAAAAACATTCCACAATTCTCAAGGAGGCAGGAAGTTAAAGTTACGTTTAATCAACATAAACCAAGTCCATTGAAATCAGTGGGAACTCAGCCAGTTTGATGACGAATTGAAATCTTGCTGCTTTTTATTGGTCAGTGAAGACTCAATTCAGTTGACTATGAGATTCTCAGTCATCCAAGTCATGGCTGTCCCCCAGGGTGCTTTTGTCCAGTTGCCTCCCGAAAAAGCACCTTTGGGACTCAATTCAGTTGTTCTTTCGGAAAAATGGGAAGACAAGAAGAATGGCAAACCGGTTTTGTAAAATGTACAGAATGAAACTGAAGTGAAACTGCCTGCTTCTAATACTGGTAGTATTTCTCCAAACTCTGTCTAATTCAGACCCACCTAGTTCATTTGTGCAGATTCTGGAATCTGAAGGTAGGGATTATAATGATCCCTTGGGTACCAAGATGCATTGCCTCTCACAACAAGATGGAACGAAAGACCAAGCCGATCAAGAAATCTGCTTTGCAAACTTAAGTCTACGTACGTACAGGTAGTCCTTGACTTACAACCACAATTGGGACAAGAATTTCCATGCTGCCATTGTTGTAAGTGTGAGGACTGGTCGTAAACCATTTATTTTAGTCGTGTGGCAACTTTAAACAGTCACTAAACAAATGGTTGTAAGTCAAGGATTACCTGGATAGATACACATGCATGCACAAACAGAGAGAGAGAGAGAGAAAGAGAGAGATCTTGACCTCTTTAATTGCCAGGGGTCCTGAATTAAGACCTTCCCATTTTGATAGAACAGGGAAGATAGCTCAGGAAATTGATTTCTTCCTGACTAAGGCATCTTCTCTATTTCAGACCTACCTTTTGTTGAGTTCTCCCTGTTCCTTTCAGGCGAGGACATAGATTACAAAGTCACTTGGTCAACAAAGGGCAGTAGAGGGCACTCCAGGCCAGTGAAGGTTAAGCTGTGGTCACTTTTATCTCTTGATGTTGATGCAAAGGCACAAGGACGGGGCCCAAGATTTTCCTATAGGGGAAAAAAGAGGGGGGGGGAGTTTTTACAAGCAGGTCAAGGACTTGCTGGCAGATAACCATTAGCAAAACAACTTTGCTATTGACAAAAGGAGCAGGGGAAACAAGTCTGTTTGCAGATGCAATCTTTCTTTTTCTTGAAGGAGGTTAAATCAAAATGGCATTTTGGATTTACAAGTGCTTCCCTTTTCTTCCCATCCCAATAAACCCTTATAAAGATTTGACCCTTCCTTCTGGAAATTATTTTTTTTTAAAAAAAAAAACCTTACTACAGTATGCATTTACATTAAACTTTTAAAATATTGTATTAAATCACTTCTGGAATTTACTTCAGGGATTGTTAATCTTAACAGAATAACAGAGTTGGAAGGGACCTTCGAGGTCTTCTACTCCAACCCCCTGCTAAAGCAGGAGAACCTATAGTATACCATTCCAGATAAATGGCTGTCCATTATTTTTGTAGTTGCCAGGACTCAAGAATGACTCAAAGATATAATCTGTTTGAGTCTCAGTTGCAGACTATCTTAGACACAAAGCCAACTGGGTAACTTGGGCCAATTCCTCTCTCTCAGCCCATGGTAAACCATTTCTGATGAGGCAGAAAAATGTTGTGTTGCCTTTAAGAGAGGAATAGTTACCAGGGTTTTTGTCATCACTAAGAGCGAATGCTGCCCTTGGGAAGTGGTTGGTTGGTTTCTATTTCCCATAAAGAAGCTTAAAGGAATTGTCAAAAAGGTCAGTGCAATTCTAGGCTTCATCAAAAGAGGGACAGTATCAAGATCATATCAAGTATCAGAACCACTATATACTGTACTGGTAAGACCACACTTGGAATACTGTGTCCAGTTTTGGTTAACGCAATACAAAAAAGAAGTTGAGACTCTAGAAAGAGTGCAAAGAAGAGCAACAAAGATGATTAGAGGTTAAAGCATACGATAAAAGGTTGTCGGAACTGGGTATGTCTAGTGTAACAAAGAGAAGGACTAGGGGTGACATGTTAGCAGTCTTCCAGTACTTGAGGGACTGTCATAAAGAAGAGGGGGTCAACTTATTCTCCAAAAACTGAAGAAAGGACAAGAAGTAATGAAAGGAAGATTATCAAAGAGAGATCCAGGAGAAATTAAGGAGAAATTTCCTGTCAATACAAACAGCTTGCCTCTGGATGTTATGGGTGCTCCATCACTGAAGATCTTTAAGAAGAAACTGGACAGCCATTTGTCTGGAATGATATAGAGCAGGAGTGTCAAACTGTTGGCCCGCGGGCCGGATGGGTCACGCCAAAACTGTGCCCACCCCATTGTGGGCGATGGTAAAAAAAGTTGCGATACGTCGCGACACGTCACGTGACGTTGCGAGTTTGACACCCGTGGTATAGAGTCTCCTGCTTGAGCAGGGGATTGGACGAGGAGAACTCCAAAATCGTTTCCAAGTCTGTTGTTCTGTATTTTGTTCATCCGATAAATGCCTTTGCCTACAAACATAGTGGAGAATTTCCAAAGAACACTTGTTTTTAAGTTCTAATGAAAGCCAAGTGGCAATCAATAAATTCTCCCTATTATAGATGACAGTTGTGATTCAAAGTGTGATGTATGTTTTAACATAGACTATAATCTTGCTCAAAATGACAATCACTGCCATAATTTCCCAATGAAGCTGTTAAAGAAAGGCTCTGTCTGATAAAGCTTATAGCCCAAATTTGTTATCTATTGTCTAAATGTACCTTAAGGATTACTGAAATAAACATTGTTTCAGTGAATGGTAGTTCATAATCTGCATTATGGAGTGAAGATTTCTTTTTCTCAGTCTTAGATAGATGATCCTCTTGTTATCCTCACTACCAATACCATACTTTTCTTTTAACAATACAATAAATGACTTGGTTAAAGACACTGAATTGAATCAGAGGCCACTGCAGGAAGTGAAACAATCAATCAAGATGCCTAGTGGCTTGCAAACATTATTTTAACCCTAAAACAGAATGCCAGAGGATGGTAAAAATGGACATTTACTGTGGCCACCTCTTTTCTAAAAGGGCCACATAGAAGCTGTTCAAGGGCAACTACAATAAAGATCACTCACTCAAATTCTGGAGCGGGTACTAGAAACTGTAACAGAAAAACTCAACAGTGGAACTGATTGTCACATGGTGTGGTGAACATCCCTTTTCTAAGATGTGTTCAAATAAAGGGTGGGCAGTCAATTTCCAGGGATGTTTTAATTTGTATTCCAGCTGGAGTCGCAGGATGTGCACCCCTGATTCATTTACAACCTTTGACATCTGCTAGGGAGATTACATAAAAACGTTTCTCTACTGTCCCGGATTACTTTGAATAATCTAGGCAGGTAAGACAGAGCTACAGAGAACTGTGGTGTAGGCCAGTTTCTGATACTGCATTGGTGGAAGCAGAGATGTAGGAGATTATTGACATAATGATCAAATTCAGTTCTTCCACATCTTCAGACAACGTGAAGAGGAGAGAGGAGAGGTAGAGGCTTGGGGAGGGGAGAGGGGAGGGGGGAGAGGAGAGAATTGGGAGGGGAGAAGAAAGGAGACCTATGTCTAGAAATGTAGACAATTACTGCACATCAATAGAGAGTTTTGCTTTAATATGGCTGGGATATTCTGGGAGTTGAAGTCCACACATCTTAGAATTATCAGGGTTGAGAAACGCCATTCTAGAGTTTGTTTACTTTGCACTTAATAATTAGCCTGGTTATTATTATTTTTTTTCCTATACCATTATGCCTACTCCTTTGAATTATTACCTTTTCGTATGCAAACTATTGATTAAAGGGCTTGTTTGTTTAATTGACTCTCAATAAGTAAATAAGTAATCTTCTTAAATAAATGTGTGGTGAGCACGGTCAACCGGTTCAGGCACATTTTCTGAATATTTGCAAAACATATCAGTCAGTATTGACATCTGTCAGATGCAGGGAATCTACAACAGTGATGTAGATCTGAAACGTGGGCAGCTACAGTCAGTGTTTTTCGAAAGCTACAAGTGTCCTTGTAGATGTAGGTGGTCAACATCCATACAAATATGTCCACGGACACTTCACATTTAGATGTTTGCAATAGCATCTCTACCACTTAGAACCTAGAACATAACCGAATTGGAAGGGACCTTGGAGGTCTCCTAGTCCAACTCCCTGCATGAGCAGGAGAGTCTATACCATTCCAGACAAGTGGCTGTAGAGACTCTTTGTGAAAGTCTCCAGTGATGGAGCGCCCACAACTTCTGAGGCAAGCCACTCGGGGGTGTGTGTGGCTTAATTGTAGGTTGAGAGATCGCTCCAAAATGGGAGGGGAAAGAGATAAGGAGCAAAGGCAGCTGGACAGCCACCCCCCGAGTGCATGTACCCGGTCAAGGAAAGCGAAGGAGGATCTGAAGGCAACCAGCAAGGCCACTGACAGATTGCCAGGTGTAGACCAACTCAGCACATTGTGGACTATTGCAACCAATGGGCCGATGACGCGCTCGAGAAGCCGGGCGCAGAGGCAGGAGGCTATATGGGCCAGCTCCCAGAATGCCTCCTATATAAGCTCAGCTCAGATGCCCAATCATTCAAAATCCACTTTTGTCACATCTTTGCAGCATATAATATAAAGCATTTTTAGCCACTCCATGATCTGAGTATGCTATGAAGTTAATAAATGGAAGTTCCAAAGGAAAAAAGAGTGAATATATAGCATACAAAAAAAGTATGATGTGGAAGTCTGGGCATCATTTTTTGAAATGGCATCTTTATACCTGTCAAGGCTCAGAAGTTTTATTATCAAGGAATTTCACTTCTACCTCTTATTCTTAACCCATTGCCCAGTACTCAGCTGGAGAGGATTTGCTGATCTAATATAGATAGCGATTTTGTAGGTTTGTTGAGATTTATATAGACAGCACCTTGGGATCAGGAATTACATTTTAAAATGTAATAAAATGTTCCTTGGCATTTTTTTTTTTTAAGAAAAAGAAACTTACAAATACCATACTTAAAAAAGTAAACATCAAATAATCTGTGATATCTTTCAAGAAAATGTTGACATAGCTCAAGCAGCTTCTTACTGATCCCCAAGTCGTTTGCTAAAGTCAACTTAATACACTCATTTTTTTCACTTTGCCACTGTACTGTGAAGTTACCTATCACTGGGAAGATGGGAAGCTGAGCCAAAGATTGTGATCTTTTCCGTATGCACAAAAGAACATAATCCAGCAGTTTCTCATAAACATCACAACTTCTATAGAGACTTGGTAACCATATGAGTAGCAACGCAGTTCAGTTGAAAGGAGAGAGATAGAACATAGAACATATAACAATAGAGTTTGAAGGGACCTTGGAGGTCTTCTAGTCCAACCCTCTGCTAAAGCATAGCTTCAATACCATTTTAAATAAATGTTTGTACAGTCTCTTTTTGAAAGCCTCCAGTGATGGAGCACCCACAACTCCTGAAAGCAATCTATTCCACTGGTTGATTGTTCTCACCATTAGTAAAAGGTTGCTTCTCTACTTGGTTAGTTTCCATCCATTGTTTCTTGTCTTGCCTTCTCGTGCTTTGGAAAATACTTTAAGCCCCTCATCTTTCTAGCAACCCCTCAAATATCAAAACAATGCTATCATGTCTCCCCTACTCCTTTTCATTAAACTAGACATATGAGGTGGTCATCATTACTGTATTTATCAGGAACTTTTCCATGTTGACCTCAAGGATTTGGCTTCCAGTCCTCAACTCCTTTAAAATATGCTATTTTTGAAAATTGCTATAATTGACATTCCTAATATAAGAGTACCCACATAATTTCCTCCTATAATCTTGGCTTTTAATTTTTTTTGTGTGTGTGTTTTAAGCTTGGTTACATTGTTGTATGTCTGTACACTGCCTAGAATAATGTGAATTGGGCAGCCATTAAAGAAATGGCATCCCAATGTGTTTATATTTCCACAATGACACCGGATATGTTCTGTTTTTCAATATTTAATAAAGGTCTGATAAATCACAAACCAGTTTTAATAAATTGTGTCTCCTCTATACACTGATGCACCACATGAATTACAGAAAGGTGGTATCCTTTTGGGGTGTTATTATATAATAATAAGATTAATATTATTAATTAATACCAATTTGCTTATTACAGTGTTGTAGTTAAAATAGCAGAACAGTACTGTTTCTATAGTTATCAAAGCCATTATTGCTCCTACTATATTTTTTTAAGTGGTTGTGATGAATGTAATAGTTACAGAATGAAAGGGACCTTGGAGGTCTTCTATAGTCCAACCCCCTGCTCAAGCAGGAGACCCACATCATACCAGACAAATGGCTGACCAATCTCTTCTCGAAAACCCCTAGTGTTGGTGCACCCACAATTTCTGGAAGCAAGACATTCCACTGGTTAATTATTCTCACTGTCAGGAAACTTCTCCTTAATTCTAGGTTGGCTCTCTCCTTGATAAGCTTTCACCTGTTGCTTCTTGTCCTGCCCTCAGGTGTTTTGGGGAATAGGTCAACCCCTTCTTCTCTGTGCAGTCTCCACAAACACTGGGAGACTGCTATCATGTCACCTCTAGTCCATCTTTGCGTGTGTAAATGTGTTTATTTATATACACAGACAGACAGAGAAAGATGCTTTATTATGTAGTCTAGAAATACTTCATATTTATGGTTTTTTAATACTCAAATCAACATACAATTAATAGTATACGGGGTACCTTGCTCAATAGTAGTAACTGTGAGAGGGATCTCGGAGTCCTAGTGGACAATCACTTAAATAGGAGCCAGCCGTGTGCTGCAGCTGCCAAAAAGGCCAACACAGTGCTAGGCTGCATTAACAGAGGGATAGAATCAAGATCACGTGAAGTATTAATACCACTTTACAATGCCTTGGTAAGGCCACACTTGGAATACTGCATCCAGTTTTGGTCACCACGATGTAAAAAAGACGTTGAGACTCTAGAAAGCGTACAGAGAAGAGCAACAAAGATGATTAGGGGACTGAAGGCTAAAACATATAAGGAACGGCTGCTGGAATTGGGTATGTCTAGTTTAATGAAGAGAAGGACGAGGGGGGACATGATAGCAGTGTTCCAATATCTCAGGGGCTGCCACAGAGAAGAGGGAGTCAAGCTATTCTCCAAAGTGCCTGAAGGCAGGACAAGAAGCAACGGATGGAAACTAATCAAGGAGAGAAGCAACCTAGAACTAAGGAGAAACTTCCTGACAGTTAGAACAATTAACCAGTGGAACAACCTGCCTCCAGAAGCGGTGAATGCTCCAACACTGGAAGTTTTTAAGAAGAGACTGGACAGCCATTTGTCTGAAATGGTATAGGGTTTCCTGCCTGAGCAGGGGGTTGGACTAGATGACCTCCAAGGTTCCTTCCAACTTTATTATTATTATTATTAAGTTTGTGCCTTGAGCAGCAAAGGAAGCTGAAATCCCCAACAGAAAAGGAACAGAAAGGAAGATAGATAGACGTATGTAGGAATAAACTATGGGCAGTTTTTTTAAAACTTTATGCCCCTTTGCACCTCTATAACTGTCTGATTTGGCACTGCAAACAAACAAGACAGACACAGATTTCAATGGATAGTTAGAACTGCAGAAAAAACAATTGCTACCAGCCTGCCTTCCACTGAGGACTTCTATAATGCATGAGCCAGAAAGAGGGCTGTGAAAATATCTACAGACCCCTCACATTCAGGACATTAACTGTTTCAACTTCTTCCCTCAAAACGACGCTATAGAGCACTGCACGCCAAAACTAACTAGACACAAGGACAGTTTTTCCCCCCATGCCGTCACTCTGCTTAACAACCAATTCCTACAACACTGTCAAACTACTTAGTAAAGCTGTATTACTATGATACTCCTCATCTTTTCTATTCCCTATACTTATCTTCTTATGACGATAACTTTGTTGCTTGTATCTTACAATTTATATTGTTTTTTAATATCCCAGTATGATTTTTGTCGTTTGCTTAGCTAGTACTCTATGACTATCACTAAGTGTTGCATCTTATGATGTATGATGAAGTGTTGTATTTTACAATTTATGATGAATGTATTTTCATGTTATTTATGATCATGATTGTCACTATTACTTGTATGTACAGTGAGAGCTTATGCACCGTAAACAAATTCCTTGTGTGCCCAACCACACTTGGCCAATAAAGAATTCTATTCTATTCTATTCTATTCTATTCTATTCTATTCTATTCTATTCTATTCTATTCCATTCCATTCCATTCCATTCCATTCCATTCCATTCCATTCCATTCCATTCCATTCCATTCAAAATATTTAGCCTTCTTACAGAAAATAATAGGAAATTCTGGGTAAGTTAAAAGGTATACCAGGGATAAGGGATATTGGGTATTTTGTTCTCTCTTGAAGTGACCCAACTTCTCTATTTGGAACTAAGAAAATAAATATTATGTAGAGATAAAATATGCTTACTATTCCACAGGTGATAAAGCATGAGAATAGACTTGTGTTGGATTTCAGGTTCATTGTTAACCAATCTTTCAGATGTGGAAGTGGTAGCTTCCAGGTATGAGGATCATAATCCAATCAGTGTAAGACTAAATGGAAGACCTTTTAGATCAAAAAAATGGAAAGTTAATGTGCTTTTATTATTACAAGAGGCCAACAGATCAAGGTATCCTTGTGAATGAAAGAATTTCTTCCAAATGAATTTAACTTCTGATGTTTCTATATCCACAAAACCAAATGCTAACAAAATATACAGAAAGAAAGAAAGAAAGAAAGAAAGAAAGAAAGAAAGAAAGAAAGAAAGAAAGAAAGAAAGAAAGAAAGAAAGAAAGAAAGAAAGAAAGAAAGAGGGAGGGAGGGAGGGACGCTATGTAGAAACAAAAGGACATATTGTTGGATGACTCGAAACAATCAGCATTTAGAAACAAACTCCCCCAAAATTTGGACTTAGAACAAAAAAGATTAAAGTAATTTGTAATCAACCAGATGCAATAAAAGTAAACAAGACTTATAAGAAGGAGAATGTTGTTAAACAGAAATATTTCTGAAAGAGGCAGTAAGTCAGATAAATTGCTGGCTTATCAACTACATAAGGAACAAGATAAAAGAAGTATTACCTCCATGTGAAATGGCATCAGGCATGTTTCTGCAATGAAGGAACTGTGGGAGCAATTTGTCAATTATTTTCCTAGATTAAATAACAGAAAATAAAGTAATTTTCTGGGGCTTTTGCGAGATTCCAAATTTTGCAACGCAATTTGTGGCTGAAACTGAAGTGCAAGAATAGGTATCGCAATATTTGTTCTGTTGTTTTTTTAAAATGAGCTGTTTGAAAGGAAAATATAAAAGTGAGATTCTATTAAGAACATGGATTTCATGCAGAATATATTTTATTTATTTATTTATTTGTTTGTTTGTTTGTTTGTTTGTTTGTTTATTTATTCATTTAAATGTATTGACCGTCCATCTTACCACAAGGTAAACTCTGGGTAGTTGATAAAGCCTTAGTAAGACCCCACTTGGAATACTGCATCCAGTTTTGATCACCATATTATAAAAATGAAGTTGAGACTCTGGAAAGAGTGCAGAGAAGAGCAACAAAGATGATTAGAGGTGTAGAGGATAAAACCTATGAAGAACGGTTGCACGAACTGGGTTTGTCTAGTCTAGTGAAAAAAAGCACTAGGGGTGACAGGATAGCGGTCTTCCAATATTTGAGGGGCTGTCACGGAGAAGAGGTGGTTAACCTATTCTCTAAAGCAGAGGTCCCCAATCTTTTGGGCACCAGGGAGCGGTTCCGTGGAGAAAGATTTTTCCGCGTGATTTTGTGTGCTGCCTGCATCTCATGGATGGGGCTTTGCTTGTTTGTGTGGACCGGTTGCTGGCATGTTGTGACCTGGTACTGGTCCACGGACCAGGGGTTGGGGATCCCTGGTCTAAAGTACGTGAAGGCAGGATAAGAAGCAATGAGTGGAAGGTCATTAAACGGAGATCCAGCCTAGAATTAAGGAGAAAATTACTGTCAATGAGAATAATTAATCAATGGAACAGCTTGCCTTCGGACGTTGTGGATGATCCAACACTGGAGGTTTTTAAGAAGAGATTGGACAAATATTTGTCTGGAATGGTATAGGGTCTCCTGCCTGAGCAGGGGGTCGGAAACCTCTAAGATCCCTTCCAACTCTGTTATTCTGTTACAGTATTAAAAAGATAAAATTTTACAAAACCTATACAAAATAGGAACTAAGTCATAAAAAGGATAAATAAGTTACTTTATAAGTAACTCAAGGTGGGAAACATACACAGTACCCTCTTTTTCTACTATTTTATTATATACTGTACTTATTCAGTAACATTCCAACTAAGGGGGATATTCTCTTTCACTGTCATGTCCAACCAGCTGCAACCTCCGTGGCTTTCCATCTTTCCATTCAATCCCATATGAAGATAATTATTTGTAATTATTTTATTTTAATTCTGTTCACCAACCTGAAGCACTTATTGAGATGGGCAGCCATATAAATAGGATAAATAAAGAAATAAATAAAATCCTTCTGGGAGAATTTTTTAGTAGCATTACTGTAGTTACCACTGATGGAGAATCCAACTCTTAAACAATAACGGGGTAGTTATCTCTTGCCCTGGAGAAATGCAGAGATCCATTTCTTTCTCTGTACTTATATTTAGTAAAGAATATAGACAGACCACTTGTGCCAATTCTAAAAATAGTTGTGTTAAGTCTCTGGCGAGATTATTGCACATTTTAACATCAAGATATTCCACAAATGAATCCAACCAAAAGGGAAAATTGGGGTAAACATCAGGTCCAAGCCTTTTTTTATATAACATTTAAATCATCAAGCGAAATACTGTGAATTTGTGGTTACTCGTCTTTGTTTTTAATGAAAGTGCAACCCATCATTACAAAAATGTTTTCCTTCCGCTACTCCGTACTGTATACTCCAGTTTCCACAAACAGGAACTTCCAAGTGACCAGTTTTTTCAAGGAAATTCATCTTATGTGTGATTAGTAATGACTGACTTCCACAAAACGACAAAAGGCTTCTACAAAGAAGGGAAAAATCTTCACATCCATAGATCCTTCCTACTTGGGAAATGCTCCTTACTGATCTGATATGGAACCAGAAACATTTAAAAGTAACCCGTCAATCCCTAACCAATTAAAAACTAAAATCCATAAACCTAAAACTAATTACAGCTAGTCTTAAACTTGCATGCATTTAGTGATCATTCAAAATTGTGGCACTGGGAAAAAGCGACTTAGGGCTGTTTTTCAGATTTAGGACTGTTGCAGGATCCCCATGGTCACGTGATTAAAATTCAGATGCTTGGCAACTGACTTGTACTTGTGACAGTTGCAGGGTCCTGGGGTCATGTGATCCCTTTTTGTAACCTTCTGACAAGCAAAGTCACTGGGGAAGCCAGATTCCCTTAACAACGGTGTTACTAACTTAACAATTGTAGCAATTCACTTAACAACTGTGGCAAGAAAGGTCGTAAGATGGGGCAAAACTCATTTAACAACTGCCTTGCTTAGCAATGGAAACTTTGGGCTCAGTTGTGGTTGTAAGCAGAGGACTGTCTGTAAAAACTAGTAATGTGCTGGGGAGATTGAGCAACCTCCAGTTCTGCACCCCAATTGTAGGCTGAATGCATTGTGCTGGATTCGATGCCTTTCTTCTATGATCTTCTTGAAGGCAGAACAAGAAACAATGGATGGAAACTAATCAAGGAGAAGACCAACCTGGAACTATGGAGAAATTTCCTGACAGTTAGAACAATTAACCAGTGGAACAACCTGCCTCCAGAAATTGTGGGTGCTCTATCACTGGAGGTTTTCAAGAAGAGATTGTCCAGAATGGCATAGGGTCTCCTGCTTGAGCCAGAGGTTGAACTAAAAGATCTCCAGGGTCCCTTCCAACTCTATTATTCTGTTATTTCTGATCTTCCATAAATAACATCTTAGGTCAAATCCTCTTCCAACTTCTGTTCCTCATCCATCCCATTCCTTCCCTTTGAAGTAATAGGAGGTTCATGGAAACAAAAGTGGAAATCTCTCCCCCAAGAGCCTATTTCCTAGGATGGCCTGGGAATTCCTTTGAAAATGAGAGGGGGGGGGGGAAGTTTAGGTCCACTTCCTCCGATTCCACTGAGTTAAAGGATTAGAGGGCTGCAGAAATTGAAAAAGCAGGGGACGAAAGTCAACAGGAATGCCGAGCAACTGTTGAAGTGTGTAACAATCTTCCTCCCTGTTCCCTTCCTCCTTTTTCTCTCCAGTTAATGAATAACTCTGGATGTTGTAACTTATCTTGCTGGGATGTGGAAAAAATGCATTTAGCCAGCATTCCTTCACTGGTGTCTTCAGCATGTTAGACTTATCTGTCTTATCATGAAGCTTGTAAAAAGAATAAGGAACAGGGCTGCCCCCCTCTCCCAAATGTAGAAGCAATTGTTTTGACTTTTAAGATAAAATGTTTGGGAGAAATCTGATCTTTCTCCTTTCTCTCAGCTCATCTCTTTTACCCATACATTCACCCACACACACACACAGGTTACTTGAAAAGATGGCTTGTGCCATCAATCCATCCAAAAGAGAGAAGAACTTCCCTTTCCTGCCTGAAAAAAAATATGGGAAAAGCATTAAAGTCATTTTAACAAAAGCAAGGCTTGGATTAGAAGACCTCCAAGGTCCCTTCCAACTCTGTTAATCTGAATTCTGTAAACTGCTCTGTTTTATTTATTTATTTTCAAAGTTAAAATACAGAATAAAGGAAAGAACAACAACAAAACAAACAAACATCAACTACAATAAAAAGCGTGTGTACAAAAAAAAACACCAAAACAAATGGCAAATATATCATTAACATTAGCATTCACCAAAAAATTCCACCCTGGTTGAATGCTGAAAAATACATCTGAAATATGTGGTACATTCTCTTCTCCCTTACACAACATGTCTACAAGTAATTATAAAGTTTCCCATCTATATTTAATAAAAATGCTATGTTGCATAGAAAGATGTCATTGATGTGCAACTCTATTTCTCCATTTGTCTTTCAATCAAGTCGGCCCGCTATCTATTCACTATATATTAAAACAAAACAAAAAAAGCAGTCAACAGGTAACCCCAAAGAATGAGACTCTTCCAATTAAAGTTAATTCTTTGTTATTGTATTTAACACAGAGAAGGTCCAGAAATGGCTTCCAATCTCACATAAGCTTGTCTAATCCATTGTCTCTAATCAATGCTGGTTACTCTCTGCTAGTTCAGTCATTTTTTTAAAAAAATCAACGAGTTTGCGTTGGTTTACTAAGAGATCTTTTGGGTCTGGCCAGAAGGGGTCAGTGTGACGCACGCTTCGTCAAACTGGGTAAGCGGAAGGTGGAAAGACCCCTGTAAACTCCCCACCACCTCCTCTTCTTTAGAAATGCAATGTTTGGCCAAAGTCTAAGCGGAAGCTCTGGTATTGACACTGCGGCCTTTTTGTGCATCTAATCCCTAGAGTCGGAACCTTCAGCCTTCCAGCTCAGACGCTGGTTATTTCCTGCAGGCTAATGTGGGATGGCAACCTCGCTCAAAGAGGGGAATCAGGCTGAAATGTTGGTGGAGATTTCCATACATATGGAGGTGGACAGCCTACTGAATGGCAGGGCAGGAATTCAAAGACACCTTTATGCTGCTGTGCAAACACAACTTCAAATAACGGGGGGGCGGGGAGGGGGGGAGAATGCCAGTGGGGGTGGACAGTGAGACTTCGCATAGAGCAATCTCTCCTCAAAACAGCCTCTTCCTTCCATTTCTAGAAAGCCCCGAGAAACCAAGAGGCTGTGGATTTTTTTTGTCTTGCATTAGGGACAAAGCCAGCCAGGTGACTTTGGGTCAGTCGCCTCTCCCAGCCCTAGGAAGGATGCAACAGCAAAACCACTTCTGGAAAAAATGCAGGATACTTATTCAAGAATCCCCAGGAATCTAGACTGACAGATAGAGAAACAGATGATAGATGACAGACAGACAGAGAAATAGAGAGGTAGAGAGATAGTGTAACCATAAGGAATATTCATGAATAATCTATTTGGGAGCATGTTACAAGCTGCTTGAAGCACGCTTTGAAAATGGACAGTGTTAAAAAGGGGTAAGAATATCCATTTTCCCTCTGACACCAGCATTTCCCTTTTTCTCCTGCTGTCTTCTCTCCCAAACTAATAAATACCTCTAAAAACAAATCTCTTTCTATAGACGCTTCCCAACAAATGTCTTATTTAAAAGATCTCATCATTAGCCCAAGAGCACAACAAGACCTCAACACTGCAGGCTCATTTCCCCCCACACCCCCCTTTCCTTGATATTCC
Organism: Azemiops feae; assembly: GCA_023970755.1. NCBI lineage: Eukaryota > Metazoa > Chordata > Lepidosauria > Squamata > Viperidae > Azemiops > Azemiops feae. Next base: position 393,240 of record JALGBA010004004.1, read on the forward strand.
AAGGACTGTCAAACTGTATCCTGCAGGCCGACCACCATAACAGATGCTGGGAAGAAAAGGGTTCCAGGAATATTCCTTACTGAAAGTATTACGAACTCTAGTCAACATATTGATTTTCTGATAAATGCGCTTAGGTGTCTTGCCTTGGCAATTCACTTTTCTCAGCGTGGTTTTCAACTCCAAACATTTTTTGCAGAAAAGGCAAGGAGGCAGGACTAATCTTACCGACTGAGATGTTTACCATCCTTTCCAGCTAGGATCTCAAAGAAGGTCACATGTTGTTCTACAGAAAGAACTTCATCACTTTCTCTACAGTTGGTAGATCATAGAGCCGGCCAACATATTTACATCACGTTTTAGGTCTCCAGATGCAGCTGGGCAAAAACAAGGGTCCCTCTGCAAATTGCCCTGGAGGAGGGGGCAGTGGACCAGTGGCAAGTGACCAGTGGCAGGGAGGGCCAGCCAGCGATAAATGCCCACGATGGGTCAGCTACAGCAGGGGGCCCACAGTGAAGTGGGCACAATCCTGTACCCATGATTAATTGACCCATTCCAGGACCAGCAGTCCTAAGGGCTTCAGAATTAAGCATTTGTACTCTTTACACAATAAGAAGCCCATCGGCCCATTGCGAAACAGTTGTTGGAATACATTAAATTAGGGTAGGCATTTTAGAGTACAGAGGCACACAAAACAAGCGAACTGGGATCTCCCATAAATGATTGTCATTGGGGGAAAAAATGGCCTCTGAAGACCAAATTGCTGTAGATTTAAAATGACAATTAATTCAAGACCAGAAATAGTTCTGTTGATTAGACTCTTGTACACTTTTTTAAAGAAGAAAATTGATGGGTTCTGATCATCCCTGGAGTCAAATTGCTAAAAATGTCACATAGGTCATACAAGTTGATAATATACCTTTAGTTGGTTCCCTTCTGGAGCATAGTAATAACAACACATTAATTTTATTTTGGAAGAAGACTTGTTATATTTATGCTCAATTCCTTTGAATGGACACTTTGGAAACTAATAGGATAAAAAAGTCAATGCTTTGTTTTATGATTATGAAAATGTTGTTCTTATCTATTTATCTTATATATAAGACTATAGACACAAATCCTGATTGGAGGCTTATGATACTTCCTAGCCTATCCGCTCTCTTTTGCATATTCAGGTAGTCCTCGACTTATAACAATTCACTTAGTGACCATTTGAAGTTACAACATCATTGAAAAAAGTGACTTAGGACCATTTTTCACACTTACAACCGTTGCATCATCCCCAGGGTCAAGTGATCAAAATTCAGAGGCTGGGCAACTTGATTCACATTTATGACGGTTGCAGTGTGCTGGGGTCATGAGATCCCCTTTTTGCCACTGTCAGACAAGCAAAGTCAATGAGGGGAAGCCAGATTCACTTAACAACCATGTCACTAACTTAACCACTCTAGTGATTCACTTAACAAGTGTGGCAAGAAAGGTCGTAAAATGGGGCAAAAATTCACTTAAAAAATGTTTCACTTGGCAACATAGATTTTGGGGCTCAATTGTGGTCATAAGTCAAGGAGGGCTTATACCTTAAAGACCAGATGAAAATACGTATTCTATTTCTTACTATTGATTGTCCAAAATATGTATGTGAACAGTTCCAATGAAACTTCGTTGAAGTTGCGTATTATAAAGACACCCTTTAATGCAGCTATATCGTTTTAGAGAAGGGCGGCAGTCTTTAGAAATCTAACAAATGCTATAAATTCCACAGCATTTGTTAGATTTCTAATGACTGTCGTCCTTCTCTAAAGTGATATAGCTGCATTAAAGGGTGTCTTTCGTGGTGCTTCTCAGCCTGTGGTTTGCGCAGCCCTGGGGTGGGGCGTCATCACAGGGGGTCCACGAAGGCTTGAAAAAATGTTATGATTTAAATCTTGAGTGAAGTCTTGGGGGCCCGTAGCCATGGTCCGTGGCCACAAAAGATATTTAAAGGGGGTCCATGGTAACAACTACTGCTGTAGAACATTTTTGGAGAACATTTCCGTATGTATTTAAAACCATCTATAGTTCAACCTTTTAAGTACCATATCACTGGAAAAGCGCATTTCCTGCCTTTAGGCTTACAATGAAACAAAAGACACCAAGGGGGGGGGGGGAAGGAAAGAAAGAGCAAAGAAAAAATGCTTTCTGGTTATGTTAGAATGTTTATGGAGGAGCGAATGCTAAAGATTCTTCAATTGCAGGTCTATCAAAACCATCAAAGTCCCTGCATCAAACATCAGCCTCTCCGTGGATGGTGTATTATCAAGAGAAGATTACGATGAAGGCCAAACAAGACTGTTCTAGAAATAGAAATATACACATTTGTTTTACCCTCCAATTTTAATGAAATCTACCTTAAGAACCCTTTGAAGCATTTACCACTGGTTGAACTCTGAGGGGAAAGGAGTGAAAAGGAAAACAAATCTCTTAGGAACAGATATATTATACTCAGAAGGAGTAAAGAAAACAGGGGGGGGGAAGGATCTGAAAACTCTGGTTTCTGATTTATTACATTTTAATAGAAACTCACTGCAGGCCTTATCTGATGCTATTTGGTTTTAAGTTCTGTAGTTTGTATACTGACCAGATTCTCTTATCTTTTCATTACTTGTGTTGTGTTCCGCTAGGATCCAAGGATTCTTGATATACTTATCTTGTGTTTTATAATAAAACTTTAGACTTCCATGTCCTGGAAGGAAAGCAAAGGAAAGAGTTGGGGGGGAACACTTGGAAGATGCCAAAATTTATCAGGGTCTGACTGGTATTTTTTGAGCAAAGACAAAACAAAATAATATTAATAAGTGGGGGGAATTCTTGAAGCAAAGTAGATTTATACCGTGGAATGAATTTAACTCAGAAAGGGGATGAGGTGAGGTTATATCCTGGACTCTGAAAAGTATATAAAGAAGATTCTGAAAGATTTACAAGGGGGGCTTTGAAACCCTGCCAACCAGCCAGCCCTCCTTGTTGGCGTTATTTTTTTGGTGTCATAATAAAAATTGAGCAGAACTTGGGCATAATATTCTGAATATTAAGGTTCTGAACATTTAAGGTGACCAAGATGCTGATGCACTGGGCATAGTTCCTTCTCCACAAGTAAATCTCTCCAAGAAAATGGACAGTTTATCAGAACTTCCCTTCCAGACCGGTTGGTCGCCTGGGCACCCATGTTTGAATGAAAAACCCAAATCTCTTCCTGCTTTGATAAAAGATCTTTTGGTTTCTTATCCAAGCGGCACACTGTTTGACTTTTGAAATTTCTTTCAAAAGGAAAGCTCCTTTCAGTAAATTACTCCTAGGTGTAATCCTAGGTTCTTGGTGTATTGTGAAGTGTGTGTGAACATAGAACATAGAATAACAGAGTTGGCAGGGACCTTGGAGGTCTTCTAGTCCAACCCCCTGCTCAATCGGGAAACTCTATACCATTCCAGGTAAATGGCTGTCCAGTCTCTTCTTAAAAGCCTCCAGTGATGGAGCACCCACAATTTCTGGAGGCAAGGCGTTCCACTGGTTGATTGTTCTCACTGTTAGGAAGTTTCTCCTTAGTTCTAGGTTGCTTCTCTCCTTGATTAGTTTCCGTCCATTGCTGGATGTGTGACACAGAAGGGCGTGGAGACTGCTGATCTGTAGAGTGGTCAAGGGTCAAACATGACTGAATGGCTGACAATGATGATGGTAACTTCTTGGAATGGAATTCTCTGCATTAACCACAAATGTTTTAAACGTGGAAAATACAGTGAGAAATTACCATTTCTAAAAAATGTTTTCTTGAATTTTGCAGTCTTGTGCAAAATGCAACGCCTTGTCATATACTTGCGTACTTTGTCACAGCCTTCAGTTCATTCCCCAAACATGAATATTTTCTCTTCTTCTGTCCCCTGAGTAGCCAAGGCATATGTATAAAACCCTAAACCTCCCTCTCAAAATCAACTAATCTTGATCAAATTATCTTTTCAACATCCATACTTCTGTCGCCCTCCCTCCCTCTTTCTCTCCCTCCCTCTCTCTCTCCCTCCCCTCCCTCTCTCTTTCTCCCTCTCACTCTCTCTCTCTCTCCCTCCCTCCCCTCCCTCTCTCTTCCTCCCTCTTCCTCCCTCTCTCTCTCTCCCCCCCTCTCTCCCTCCCTCTCTCTCTCTTCCTCCCTCCCCCTCCCTTCCTCTTCTCTCTCTCCAGAACAAACAAAAATCAAATATCAGATTTGACCTGAAGAACTCTTCAGTAAGATACTGTAGATTATTGCAAGTAAGGATAAATGGCATATCATTATGCCTCCAGGCTGTATCGCTGACACCAACTTGATTTTATTTTGGCACTATGATTTGTTTATTATGATCATAGACTAGCAAATTCCAAATGGAAATATAATTCCCAACTACAAAGAGGTTAATAAATCTTGCGGTTACCATACTAAAAAAGATGAAGATGTTTCCGTTTTCCCAAAGCTTTTGTTTTTGTTCAAATATCAATTAATACGATTTTTAACTGGCCCCTCTATGTTTTATTGTGCTGCCGTGCTGTTTTATAGTAACCGTTTTACAGAAATACTGCCTCTACTTAAGAGTTGTGTATTTTTAAACTTTTACTGTTTCCTACTGCGGAATCATTTCTGAAGGGCAAAAGAAGAAATGCCCTAGGTAATGAATAAATAACTAAATATGATTTCACATTATGAGAGTTTTTTTGGGGGGGAGGGAGGATATAGGATTTAATCAATGTATTATGATCTTTCTGGAGCCAGGTCATGGTACCCTGACGTGCCCCAAGCATTTTAAGCCGGTTTTATTGCCTCTGTCTGCAGTTTTATGTGTTTGTTGCATTCTGCTTTTATGCTATATGAAAGATGATGATATTTATGGCATCGTCGTTTGATTATTGTATGTATGTTGCCCCAGAATCCATTCAGATGAAGGTTGTTCTCAAAATGATTTTAAAATAAATACTGGAGAAAGATGAGGTGAGAGATGCAACTGAAATAGTCTTAAGTTTTAATTTTAGAAATCTTATCCCTCCACCAAAAGTCAGAAAAAAATAAAACCGAGAAGGATGAATATTTGTTATTTCCAATTTCAACAAAAATTGGGCCATGACTTCTATTCAGCTTTTTTTTTTTCCCTCCCACCCAATATATTAATTTAAAAAATAGGCAGCAGGAAAGTTTGCATAGACCCCATAGGCGTTTCACCAAGTTTAATATTCTGTTGGAGGAGGAAATATTATCTACACAACCTTATCCTCTTAAATGAAAGGTAAATGCAAATTGAATAAGTAAATAATGTTTGGCTCTTTCCCCCCCTAACATATGCGCTATTGCATATAGTGCCTGTACAGGTAGTCCTTGACTTATGACCATAATTGAGCCCAAAATCTATGTTGCTAAGTGAGTCATCTGCTAAGTGAATTCTGTCCCATTTAGGACCTTTCTTGCCATGGTCGTTAAGCGAATCACTGCAGGTGTTAAGTTAGTAACACGGTTGTAAAATGAATCTGGCTTCCCTATTGACTTTGCTTGCCAGAAGGTCGAAAAAGGGGATCACGTGACCCCGGGACACTGCAACCGTCATAAATACATGCCAGTTGCCAAGCGTCTGAGTTTTGATCACGTGATCACAGGAATGCTGCAATGGTCATTAAGTCTGGAAAACAGCCATAAGTCACTTTTTTCAGTACTGTTGTAACTTTGAATTGTCACTAAATGAACTGTTGTAAATCGAGGACTATCTGTATATGCATAAATTCTCTCCTCCCCCCCTTCTCCCTCTGTGTGTGTATGTGTTTTGAGCAATGCAAATTTTGATATATAGCCAGATGCATTCCAGTTTCATGCATAAGTGGCTAAGATTGAATCACAGTTCAGACTGAACTGTTTCTCTTCCATCTTCGGAAAAATCATGGAATTTTCTAGGAACGGAAGATCGATCCATAACTAGCCCACATAATAATAATAATAATAATAATAATAATAATAATAATAATAATAATAATAATAATAATAATAATAATAATAATAATAATAATAATAATAATAATAATAATAATAATAATAAAGTTGGAAGGGACATTGGAGGTCATCTAGTTCCACCCCCTGCTCAGGCAGGAAACCCTATACCATTTCAGACAAATGGCTGTCCAGTCTCTTCTTGAAAACTTCCAGTGTTGGAGCATTCACCGCTTCTGGAGGCAGGTTGTTCCACTGGTTAATTGTTCTAACTGTCAGGAAGTTTCTCCTTATATTCTAGGTTGCTTCTCTCCTTGATTAGTTTCCATCCGTTGCTTCTTGTCCTGCCTTCAGGCGCTTTGGAGAACAGCTTGACTCCCTCTTCTTTAGGGCAGCCCCTGAGATATTGGAACACTGCTATCATGTCCTCCCTCGTCCTTCTCTTCATTAAACTAGACACACCCAATTCCAGCAGCCGTTCCTCATATGCTTTAGCCTCCAGTCCCCTAATCATCTTTGTTGCTCTTCTCTGTACTCTTTCTAGAGTCTCAACATCTTTTTTACATCGTGGTGACCAAAACATTGTTGCATCTCATTGTGGGAGAACAGTTGCTACCACATAATCTGCGTAGGAATATTAGCATCTATCCTTTAAAGTATAGTAGTAATCCCTGTACATTTACTATGACAAAACGGTGTAATAAAATTTGGTTGGTAAAGTAACATTAGAGGCAGTTAACAGCCTCATTCATCCAAGAAACAAAACCGACCAATAAAATAAGGACATGAATCGAATTGAACTGAATTGAACTATGCTCTTGATAATTGCATGCATGAATTAAACAACAATGACTATGAGACAAAAATACTGCAGTGTTTTGTCATCCCCATCTTCCAGGAGATTTTTGACTTTCCAGTCTAATGCCCTGGAATTCTCTAGCATTCTCCCACCCAAGTATAAGTCAGGGTCAACATGCATCTAGAGCTGGTCATTTTTGCCTAATTTGGTTTGGTTTCTCACTAATCCACTCCCATGGGTTTTCCAGCATTCCCTGGGTTTCTAAGAATCTACAAGTATGGGAAAAACAGCAAATAATCCGAAATAAAGAAAAAGTCATATAACAACACCCAAACACATCACTTTTTTCCCCCCACAGTTGTGAGAGTCAAGATTTTTTTAAAACCATTGGGCCAAAAAACCGCGAGTGAATGTTGAAGCAATTTGCAAGGAAATATTTTGAATGGCCTGCATTTTTTTTTAAAGTCCATCCTCTGCCTGACAGTTTTTATTCTATCCAAATGGCCTGCAAGAACATGATAGAGCTGTGTTCCTAAAGGTCATCAGACTGATCCTGTAATCTCGCTGGAGGAGACACTGCCTCAGAAATACACACCACCAGAGAAAGCTGTTCAGATGTTTAGGACAATGGATTTCAAAGGCGGCGCATATCTATTTACACTTCCTTGCTCTTAGCTTCAAGTACATCCAATAGCATATATAGCTCCTGTGCTAGAGATGGGTGACCTCATCCCCTGGCTTTCTGAACCCAGATTGTCTAGAATGCCCTCTAGGCAGAGAGATGGGATAAAAATGGAAATAATAATAGTCATAATAATAACTACAATTAATCCAGGAAAAAGACAGCGGTAGCAATGGCCAGAAGAAAAACATCACTACAAGGCACATAAAGAAGCGAGAGGCAAGTGAACAGGGGTGAGTGAATTTTCACTTGAAGAGCTTTTTAAAGCACATTTCATGGGCTAAAGAGTTAAGATGTGATGGAGAAGAAGAATTGAACAGAAAACATTGTGAACTCTTAATGTACAAATCAAAAATTAGTTTACCATATCTGGGTTGTCCGTTCTGACTAACAGCAGTGCATCAACATGGGTCTTTTTGTAGAATCTTCTAGCCATATTTTTTGCCAGAATTAAACGCGGAATCTTCTACATCAAAAGAGGCGCACCAACATGGAACTACCATCTATCTTCTCCTTGTAGAAGTCTTAAGCCAGTGTCTGTTCATCCCTTCCCCACATAATCAGTCCCAGTTGTAGCTCTGGATGGGATTCCACCTCCCCTATTCTATGACTGAGAGTTCTCCAGAAGTTGCCATTGCCTCCTTCCTGGGTTGGAGAGAAAGTGATCGGTCCAAGATCACCCAGCTGGCTTGGCACCTAAGACAAGCTAGAACTCATGGTCTCCTGATTTATAGCCTGATGCCTTAATCACTAGGTCAAACAGGCTTTCGATTATCACCTGTAACACCATAAGTAGTGTGAAAGTTACTCCCATGTGGTCAAAGGAAAAGGGCCTGATATTAGATTGGTCGATTATCAAAACAAGCAACAGATGGAAATTGAGCCCTGTCCAAAAGAACCAACTGTCTAGCCTGTGGACTATCTTGGGAAGGAGAAAGAGATGCAAGAATCTGAATCTGAATTTCATTATGAATAGGATTCCAATATGATATGGAGCAGTTTGCTGCGATTGTCCTTGTAGGCCTGTTTAATTGTTCCCAGCCAAGTATAGCAGGAGAAGCCCGATTGCCTTGTGTGTAATGAATCTGCCTTTCCAGAGACAATCTGCTTGAAACTGTATTCCTATACAAGATGGAAGGGAGTGTCTGGGAGTGTCTATGGCAGGGGTAGGCAACCTTGGCTCTTTTATGACTCGTGGACTTCAACTCCCAGAATTCCTGAGCCAGCATGGCTCAGCTTGGAAACCTCTCCCTTTCCCCTCAGCATGGCTGGCTCAGGAATTCTGGGAGTTGAAGTCCACGAGTCATAAAAGAGCCAAGGTTGCCTATGGAAATTCTCAGCCATCCAGATCCTGGTTGTCCCAAAGGTGTTTTTTTCAGGAGGAACTGGACTTTCTTGTTTTTCTTTGAAGACGTTTCGCTTCTCATCCAAGAAGCTTCTTCCTCTCTGACTGGATGGTGGGGAGTGGAAGGATTTATATTCCTTGCAGACAGCTGGTCATTTGCCTTCTTTTAGAGAGTCCTTGAGGCCACTTGGAGGTTTACCTGTGTCCTCAGGGTCACCTGAGTGGTGCAAATGGGTGTGGAGCCTTCTTGGCTGCAGGATGTTTTCTGCCCTGTGTCCCTTCACTGTTGAAGACAGTGTCTCACAGTGAGTCTGTGTTGTCTGAATCTCAAACTGAAGCACTGTCCTGGGAGATACATATGATCTCCACGTTTTAGGAAACTCCTTAAACCTTGCTTCTTTCAACGGCTCTGATTAATGCTGAGAGGTAATGAAGGGTGACCATATGACTGATACTTGATGTTTTGTTAATATTCTAAATGGCAAGAATGTGTATGCTGAAATTCTTCTATATACAGGTAGTCCTCGACTTACAACAGTGGCCATTTGAAGTTACAACAGCACTGAAAAAAGTGACTTATGACCGTTTTTCACACTTACAACCGTTGCAGCATCCCCGTGGTCATGTGATCCAAATTCGGATGCTGGGCAACTGACTCATATTTATGACGGTCGCAGTGTCCCGGGGTCATGTGATCCCCTTTTGCGACCTTCTGAGAAGCAAAGTCAATGGGGGAAGCCAGATTCAGTTAACAATTGTGTTACTAACTTAACAACTCCAGTGATTCACTTAACAACTGTGGCAAGAAACATCATCAAAAGGGGCAAAATTCAGATAGCAAATGTCTTCCTTAGCAACAGAAATTTTAGGCTCCATTCTGGTTGTAAATCAAGGAGTAGCTGCATTTCTCTTCTATATATTCAGTTAGAGAGAGAAGAAAAGAGAGAAAAGGAGAGAAAAGATGGACAAACCAGTCTCCTACTGCTACAGCATAGATGAATCTTCCAAAAAGTTCCCATTAAACTCTTAACTTCCTTGGATAACCCTTCTCAGGCAAAAAATAAAATAAAATAAAAAATAAATGTTTATCAAGATGAAATGGAAAATGGTAGAGTTAAGGGCACTCGTTTTGCATGTGTGGAGTGGAGCTATCAAATGGCCTCGGTGTTAGTTACCAGACCTTGAGAATGGGGAATAAGGGTAAATAAGAGGATTGCTTTGATTCCATTGGAGTGGAGAAATGAGAAGATCCAGTGTACATTAGTCAAAGAAAGAAAAATAATATCCTAGAAAATGAATAAGGGATAAGTAGCCTTGGAATAATGCTGTATAAATACATTTGCTGTAGGTCACATAAAAGATTCATGACACACACATGTTCAGGTCAAATTACCTTTAAATATTAAATGTCTTCCCAGCAGTGGAGAATTTCCAATTTATGCTGTTTTCACAAGGAAAATGGAGGCAACCGGCCCATCACTGTTTGCTGACAACCATACAATCTCTAGCTCAACTCCATCTCTAGTTAGGCTGGAGACAAAATGAATAACAATGGTGTTTGTTATCTGCGGGTCCCAAATCTAAGCAATGTGGATATCCTATATTGCCACCATAAGGGTCAACACGGCCATTGGGGCTGGGGGGGAGGTTGAGTTTCACCTCACCTTCAGTGACATCATCTGCCAGCGACAAAGAATGGATTCTTCTAAGATTTGCATCAAATAAATATAGAGGCAATAATGTTTTGCTTAATGCCAACCTTATACGTTTATGACTGATGTGAGAGTTTGATCACAACTTGGGGGCATACAAGTACAGGGTTTTTTTTAGCCAATATGCCTAATCAGAATTCATTGGGTTGCTTTCTGTAATACAAGCAGATTAGTGAGTTTATCTACTCAAAACAGTTGGCCCATTTGTTTCCCTTTTCTTCCTCATATGTTATGTTCTATGTCTTACACTTAAGTGCCTCCTTTCTAGGGCTGAGAGAAATTGACTGGCCTGGGGGGTCCTAGCTGCTTTTGTGACTAAGGTGGGGCTAGAACTCACGGTCTCTCAATTCCTGGCAGATGCCTCAACCACTGTACTAAACTAGCTTATTTGACTGTTTTTTAAGGGGAAGGGGAAGGGAAGGGAAGGGAAAGGGAAGGGAGTTGAGAGGGTACTGCCCATACGTCTGAGAGACTGAGAGAGATAGATGAGAACTTTTTAAAGGGGAGGGGAGGGGAGGGGAGGGAAAGGGAAAGGGAAAGGGAAGGGAAGGGAAGGGAAGGGAAGGAAAGGGAAGGGAAGCAAGGAAAGAAAGGAAAGAAAGGAAAGGAAAGGAAAGGAAAGGAAAGGAAAGAAGGGAAGGGAAGGGAAGGGAAGGGAAGGGAAGGGAAGGGAAGGGAAGGGAAGAAAGAAGGGAAAGGAAAGGGAAGGGAAGGAAACGAAAGGAAAGGAAAAGAAAGGAAAAGAAAGGAAAGGGAAGGAAAGGGAAGGAAAGGGAAGGGAAGGGAAAGAAAGGAAGGGAAAGGAAAGGGAAGGGAAGGAAAAGAAAGGAAAGGGAAGGAAAGGGAAGGAAAGGGAAGGAAAGGGAAGGGAAGGGAAAGAAAGGAAGGGAAAGGAAAGGGAAGGGAAGGAAACGAAAGGAAAGGAAAGGAAAGGAAAGGAAAGGAAAAGAAAGGAAAGGGAAGGGAAGGGAAGGGAAGGGAAAGAAAGGAAGGGAAAGGAAAGGGAAGGGAAGGAAACGAAAGGAAAGGAAAGGAAAGGAAAAGAAAGGAAAAGAAAGGAAAGGGAAGGAAAGGGAAGGAAAGGGAAGGAAAGGGAAGGAAAAGAAAGGAAAGGGAAGGAAAAGAAAAGAAAGGAAAGGGAAGGGAAGGGAAGGGAAGGAAAAGAAAGGAAAGGAAAGGAAAGGAAAGGAAAGGGAAAGGGAAAGGGGAAGGAAAAGGAAAAGGAAAAGGAAAAGGAAAAGGAAAAGGAAATTGAGAGGGTACTTTCCATTCGTCTGAGAGACAGAGAGATAGAAGAGAACTATTTAAGGATTAGTGGGTAATAAAAAAAGGTTGGAGAAACCTATTGAGAACAGCATTAAAAAAAAGTGTATTTATCTTTTATAAAGTGATGAGAATGTGTTTGTACGTATTGGGATAAAGTGTAAAATGTGTAAAGCATAAAAACAAGAAGGAGAATGTATGGATTAAAGGAGTGTCTGTTGGTTGGCTTTGAGCTCAGAATGAATTTCTTCCATGTATTTTGGTCATTGTCCCATCCCTGCATTTGTTTGCTTTCATTTGCAATGAGTGTTTTGTCTATGTCGGACCCAGAACTCATTCTGAACAAGCGCTTCCATGAAATCCATTTTATGACCCTATACTATTCCCCAAAATTCTCAATAAACTGACCTGCCCTTCCACTCCCATAAAACTGGAGGCCCTTGATCTTTCTAGATCGCTGTTCTGTGTTAGAAAACTAGCAAAAGTTCTTCTTCTGGGGTTCTCTCCTCAGAATATTTCCCCATTCCTTACCCTCCCATCATCAAACAAAGAAATAAGCTGTCTTTGCATGGTTTTGTATCTGCTTTTTTCAAAAAAATCCCTTGAAGCCGATACCACTCCCACCAAAAAAAAGAAAAAAGAAAAAAAAAGAAATATATCATGTGGGATTGTATATTCAGGCATTACCACACATGAAAACAGTGCAGAACTTCTCACAATAGACATTTTGTTCATCTAACATTTCACTGTCTGTGTCCTGTCAGAGGAAAACTATCATCTTCACGCTAACAATATCCCTCCATAAATGATAAAGGCACGTCTGGAGTAAAACTAGACGTTTTATCAGCATGTTCAAACTATCCCCTTACAACTCTGTACTTGCCAACTGAGCGTCTTTCCTTCTAAACAGAGGCTCAATGCTTATTAAAAAGGCACTTTCCAAAGGTGGTATTTGTTTCCAGAGAAAGTGTGGGTTTTTTTTTTTAACCTGTCAGAGTAATCAAACAGGCAGATTCTATTGTTGGAGCAAAGAAAAAAAAAAGGGAGTGAGAAGGAGAAACAAACTTGTGACACCTTCTTGGCTCCCATTTAATGTTATCTGTCTGCCTTGCCATTCCATCCTTCCATTCACCTCATCTTGGGAGGTTAAATCAATTTGAAGTTGTACTACAATATTAACAGAGGGATAGAATCAAGATCACGAGAAGTGTTAGTACCACTTTATAATGCCTTGGTACGATCACCCTTGGAATACTGCATCCAGTTTTTATCACCATATTATAAAAAAGACGTTGAGACTCTGGAAAGAGTGCAGAGAAGAGCAACAGAGATGATTAAAGGGATGAAGGCTACAACATATGAAGAACGGTTGCGGGAATTGGGTATGTCTAGTTTAATGAAGAGAAGGACTAGGGGTGACATGATAGCAGTGTTCCAATATTTGAGGGGCTGCAACAAAGAAGAGGGGATCGACTTATTTTTCCAAGCACCTGAAGGCAAGACAAGAAACAAGGGATGGAAACTAACCAAGGAGAGAAGCAACCTAAAACTTAGGAGAAATTTCCTGACAGTGAGAACAATCAACCAGTGGAACGGCTTGCCTTCAGAACTTGTGGGTGCTCCATCCCTGCAGGTTTTTAAGAGATTGGACAGCCATTTGTCTGAAATACTATAGGGTCTCCTGCTTGAGCAGGAGGTTGGACTAGAAGACCTCCAAGTCCCTTCCTACTCCGTTATTCTGTTAGTTTCCCATCTGGCTATACTTTAAAAAATTAAAACAGCAGCTACTTGGGGAAATCAAATGAAGAAGCAAACAAAAAAAACTGAAGACCTGTCAAGAATAGATAGCGCAGTAACATAGCTATGAAAGCTGGGCTTGTATTATGACAGGCCCTAAGTTCACAAAACTGAAGAACCCAGGAAAATGAGAAGAATTAGCAGGATTCTTATGATCCCTTCTGAAGGTGATAATCCGAGGGTTGGCGGCAATGTCCATGTCAAGGTCAGAGAAAGAAATATCTATCCTTCAAGGAGAAGGCTGGATTTGAGATGCTCTTCTCCATGCCCAAAAGAAATCTCTCTGATGTTAGTACAGGCATATAGTGGCCATCTCTGAGACTTGCTTTGAGAGACTGTAGTTACAGGTAAAAATGAAGGAAATTTACTCCAGCTTGTAGGTAGCACAGGTCATTTGCTACCATTTGAGTCCTTTCCTCTTTCTACCCTACCTTCACCATCAGTCTAGAAGGGGATTTGATTAGAGAATTCTTCCCATCACTGGACTATATATTTTCTGGCCGTATTTATTTTTTTGTATCCTGCCTGTATTATTTTTTAGAAATAACTCAAGGTGGTAAACAACAACCTGGTGAGGAGGGCTGATCTGGTCTGAGGGAGAGTGACTGGCCCGAGGTCACCTGGATGACTTTCGTGGATAAGGCTGGATTTGCACCTGTGATCTCTCGCTTTCTAGCCCAGAGCTTAACCTCTAGAGCAGGGGTCTTCAAACGTGGCCCTTTTATGACTTGTGGACTTCAACTCCCAGAATTGCACGCCTGGCTGAGGAATTCTGGGAGTTGAAGTCCACAAGTCATAAAAGGGCCACGTTTGAAGACCCCTGCTCTAGACCAAACTGGCTCTCTATATCTGACCACTTATTGTCATTTATTGATCATATTAACTTCATAATAGCTACTGTTGGTTGATTTGTTTAGGCCCATATATGAAACCAAACCTGAGGCTTGATTCATCTAACATTCTATTTGTTTAAAAGATTCTATTATTGCAGACAGAATAACAAATAAAAAATTCAGGCAGTTTCCATGCCTGAAAATTCATTCTGGAATACAGTATCCATACCTTGTCCATTGACCTTTTAATGAGGTTATCTAAATTGTGTCGAAATCAAATTTATATTTTCTCCTGTTTTAATTCTGTTCTCTCGTTTATGAGTCTGCATCAAATACACCAGTTGAAGAAAGAATGGAACAATAGCAAGAGATTCATAACAGCCATCCTCTCCTAAGAGTTCTCTAGATGAGTCAATTGCAAATCTCTGCATTCTTTATAGATATAAAATGATGATAGGTTGGTGTGATATACTGCCTCTCGAGAAGCACCTTTGATCATTTGTTCTCAAGTTGTTTTAATCTTAAAATTCACAAATTATTCTGTTGAAGAACCAGTGAAAGAAATTTAGAAGTACACTTTTCCTAAGAAGTAGACTTATATATTTATAGACAGTCTCTTCGATTCATCAGTCACAATACGTTTTAAAGACTTCATTGAAATTTCACGACTTACCCCATGCCCCATTTTCAGAATCTAACATGTGGCATACATGCTGCTACTTGAGAACCAGTGTCCTAGATAAATCTTTGTTCTGATCCAGCAGTTTTTTTAAAATCAACATTTTGTTTCTTGTCATAGTTCTATGACTATTTATGCACACATACCCGATTGACAGCGTAAACCGAATGTAATGACACATCCTGTGAGATGTTTCACCAGTCTCCTTGAAGTGCTTTAAGCTTGTTTAGAAATTTGCCAGAGGTTTTTTTTTTTCCCATAACAAGTTTTATTAGTTTTTGTTTGTTTTACAGCCAAGTGCTTGTGACACATCGTGGAGATAGGGCACTCCAGGGAACACAACAAAAAATACAGTCATACATATACAATTTAAACTACTACTTTAAAAGTTCCCTCTTATGGTATACAATTCGAGCATTCCTAAAATATAAATTGTTTCTCACCTCTATTATTCCAATTTCAATTTATATTTCTCAATCAAATTATATCTCTTATTATATTTCACATACATATTATGTAAATAAACATGAATTTATATATTTTAAAACTATTTCATTAGAGATAGTAATATAATAACATTATAATAATAATAATAGGACAATAATTATTTCTATCATAAACAAGTAATATAACTATTATATCTTAATATTTCTCAACTATATTCTATTTCATATATTCTATCCAATATTTTCATAGATCAGTCCACGTCCCTAAAAGATCAGTCTTTTAGATCAGTCCACGTCCACGTCCCTTCCGGTTCCGGTCGCAGCGCCCGCGGACGTGCAGAGAACTCGTTCTCTTGGCCGTCCGGTTTCCCCCCGCCGGTAGACCCTGGATAGGGTCAAAAGTCGCCCTGTAGGGGCGACCACCATAGAGGAGGGCACTCGTTGATCGCGGAGGGAGCGGCGGCTCCCTCTGCGGTCCTAGAAAACCACCTTTGGGCCGACGGGGAAAAGATCGGCCAGTAACATGGCCGATCACTCAGCTGCTCCAGCCGAAAGTCACAGCAACATCTAAGCGAAAAGAACCACCGTGGAAGATCCGGGTGAGACCTTTCCTTCCCTCTTGTTAATTTACCTTTTTCCCTGCTAACAGCTTTAAGAACTATTTCCCTATTTTGAGAAAGCAGCGTTTGATTACTGGGGAAAACGGGCTTTGGAAAAACAATTATTGTTTTTTTTTTTACTATTTTATTTTGTCTACATAAGCAGTTGGAACTCGAGCATCCGGATTATTGTGACTTTCTCTTTTGGCTTGTTTATCTTCAGTTTAGGTGAAAATCCTTAGGGAGGGGGTGGAATGTTCTTTGTTTCCCCCCCCCCTCCTGAACAGTACTGCCTAAAAAACTTTTTGCTCTCTGGGCGGACTTATGTAGATTATTTTGGATACAATGCATCCTGGGACTTGGCATGAAGCCCAGAAACAGACTGATACAATGTAACTTGCTCTTTGAACTCCCACTTCCTGATTTTGGCCTGATGCCCAGACTGGATTACAATATAACAACTGACTGCCAGTTTTTATCTCTGTGCTGGTCTTGACTATTGGTTGTTTTTTTTTCCTCTATCTTTCTTTGGAAATATATTTCTGTCTGCATTTTATATTTTATAACGCTGCAATCTATTTTTTAAGCTGAACTTCTCTAAAAAAAAAAAAAAAGAAGAAGATGGAATCCTATTCACAGATTAATTATGGACTTATATTAGAAAAAATCTTGGAAGCAAGACTGGAACTTAAAGAACATATTAGATCGCTTAGATCAAGGAGGACTCAGAATTAAAAATTGAAGCTCAACCTTTGATTGACTATGATAGACAATCAGATCTACAACTTAATGAGATGGATGGAATACATTTACAATCTATTGAATCTACTGAATTTATTGAAGAGGAAGAGGACACATCCTACATGATGGATTTCTTTGATGATCAAAGGCAGAACTCAACTAAAACATTTACAACTTTAAAAGCAACAGGATTGGACTTCCAAATACGAGGCACAAAAAACGTTGACAACATGACAGTACAGACAACACTGGATAAAAGAGAAAAAGAATATGATTGGACTCAATGGTGGGAAAAGGCCTTTAGCCAGTTACTAAGATGGGAGGACTTAGAAGCCCTGTTGTGGAAACCTACCTGGCACAAAAAGAAAGCTAGAATTAGATTTAAAAATAAGAGTTAAAATTTTATTTGATGGGTAAAAAGGGCTTCTGGACATTGATTGAACTAATATTTTTGAGATCTTTAAGGTCACTTTGGTATGAGTCAACACTAGATTTAAATTATGGATTTGAGTATGATTTGGAATGGCAATAAGAATAATTGGAAAATTTATAATTAAAGGAGTTAGATTGAGATTGAGACTGGTGAAATATTGATATTTTTATTTATAAGAATTGAATGGTAATTAGTGAGATATTAAATGGATTAAACTGAAACAATTGAGGAATCTTTTAGAAATTTGCCAGAGGTTTTGATTGAAGATGAGACTTCAAACTTACTTGTAATTGTGCTACAGATCAAGAAGGGGTACCCTGTGATCCCCTAGACCAGGGGTGGGCAACCTTGGCTCTTTTATGACTCGTGGACTTCAACTCCCAGAATTCCTGAGCCAGCCATGCTGAGGGGAAAGAGAGAGGTTTCCAAGCTGAGCCATGCGGGCTCAGGAATTCTGGGAGTTGAAGTCCACGAGTCATAAAAGAGCCAAGGTTGCCTACCCCTGCCCTAGACATTATATGTGGCCTCGAGAAAGGGAATCCATCAACTTCTGAAGGACCAATTGTAGAAAAATCACCTTCACACAATCTTAAGCAAAAGTTTTGAGAAGACAATGAAAGAATTCCACCAAAATAACTCCTATCTTTGTTTAGGATACACAAGAGACCTCGAATGATCTTCAGGTCTCCTATTGTAATGCTCCTAAAATGCTTTGTTGTAGAGGCAATATCACCTCAGTGTTCTCCCCAACAGCATATGGAAATTGCTCAAATAATATTGACAAAGGCAAAGCAGAGAAATATTAATTGTAGATCAATGAAGCTTTGATTAAAGCTCCATTTTCTGCCCTGCGAGCAAGTTTTATCATTATTCCCCACATTCAGGAAATGACAGGAGCCTTTAAATAAAAAAAAAAAGGTGATATATCTGTTTAGCTAGTTACACTTCAGTAGAGCTTCGCTTTATCTGATTACTTAATGTCCCATGAGAACGACAGGTAACAATCGGTATCTACATAAGAGTTTATGAAACAATGTTTATCAGCCATCTTCATCATAGCTGGTGTGTACACGAATCATTCTTATCATTTTAGCACAATGCCACTAAAAAGAGCAGTTGCACAGTAGCCCAGCATTTCAAATGGAAAAAGAATTAAGTGTTTGTCTCTTACCAGGGTTTTCTCTTCCCCGTGAGCAGCAAAACGTCACTGAAGCCCTATTCATAAGTTAACAAGTCACAATTATGATGGATCATAAGCCTGTTAGATTAGATGTCTAAATTAAATGGGTTCCTGTATTCTATATATGTCAGTGTAGGATCTGGGTTTGGAAATGCATGAATTGAGATTTTTAAATTAAAGAATAGAATAGAATAGAATAGAATAGAATAGAATAGAATAGAATAGAATAGAATAGAATAGAATAGAATAGAATAGAATAGAATAGAATAGAATAGAATAGAATAGAATTCGGAATAGAATAGAATAGAATAGAATAGAATAGAATAGAATAGAATAGAATAGAATAGAATAGAATAGAATAGAATAGAATAGAATAGAAGCTTAGACGGAGACAATATGATAGGCCCAAAGCCATCCCCTGGTTAAGGGTGGATTCCAATCTGAATTTTCCCTCTCACTCCTGCTTTAACATTATACCATCCATTCTTTTTTTAATAATAATAATAATAATAAAGTTGGAAGGGATATTGGAGGTCTTCTAGTCCAGCCCCCTGCTCAAGCAGGAGGACCTATACCATCTCAGACAGGTGATTGTCCAGTCTCTTTTTAAATAATAATAAATCACATGAAATGCTAATATCACCTTATACTGCACTGGCAAACCACATTTGGAATACTGCATCCAGTTTTGGTCATCACAGTACAAAAAAGATGCAGAGAAGTGCAACGAAGATGATTCGAGGACTGGAGGCTAAAGCATATGATGAATGGTTGAGGGAACTAAGTATGTTTATTTAATGAAAAGAAGAATTAGGGGTGACATGATAGCAATGTTCCAATATTTGAGGGGCTGTCACAGAGAAGAGGGGGACGATCTATTCTCCAATGCAACCGAGGGAAGGACAAGAAACAATGGATGGAAACGTATCAAGGAGAAAAGCAACCTAGAACTAAGGAGAAACTTCCTGACAGTGAGAATAATCAACCAATGGAACAGCTCGCCTCCAGAAGTTGTGGGTGCTCCATCACTGGAGGCTTTTAAGAAGCAACTGGGCAGCCATTTGTCTGACATGTTATAGGGTCTCCTGCTTGAGCAGGGGGTTGGACTAGAAGACCTCCAAGGTCCCCTTCAACTCTATTATTCTGTGTTCTTAAGTCAATGGGGAAACCAGATTCACTTAACAACTGTGTGTGATACCTTTTCTCCAAAGCTTGCTAATATTGAGAATAAGGAAGAATCTCCCCATTCTGACACCTTTTCTGGCCTTGAAAACCACTTTATAATGAGGAATAAAATACCCGAGTGAAGAGGAAATTGGAAAAGGGACCTTTTATGTAAATAAAACTATATTATTCCGATATGTCAGGGCTTGCCCAACTACTAACCTTGATAAGCACTTAAACCCCTACATGGGGGATAAAGAGAAAGGGGACGAGAGAGAAAGAAACTGAATCCATTTGCATTTTCTTTTCTTCGGGCCAACATAATGCTCCATTCTAGAGATGCCATTAACCGCTATTGCTATCTTTACACAACACATTAGACGGTTTGTGGCTATTGTGGGTTGGCTGCCCCATCAGAAGGATTCAGGGTGAGGGTGTTTTGTACTGAAGTCGTTTTTGTGCCCCAACCGATGCTATTATATCCAATCTGTTTATTCCAACAGAACCTGCGAATGGTCCTCCATTACAACAAAACAAAACAAGCAAAGATGTCATTCATCACTCCCCCCCCCACTCCCTTGTGTGGCCTGATGGAACACACCAAAGGCCTTCGCGAACGCATTCATACGAAATGGCTGCCCAAGGTGAGCACTGAGAGATAGCATCTTAAGAGAGTGAAATCTATCCGCAGTGGGATGATGATTCTGAATTAAATAAAGGTGTGGCTTTGACAAGTCTGCAGTTGAGGGGGCATATGTGTTTTCCTCTGCTGAGCAAAACTGGGGTGTTAACTATAAAGAACAATCTCTCACTTTCTCTCCCTTCCTTCTTCCCTCCCTCCCTCCCTCCCTCTCCTCCCTCCCTTCCTGTCTCTCTCTCTCTCTCTCTCTCTCTCACACACACACACACACACACACACACACGCACTTTGAAACACTACTTCCCCATCTCGTTCATAATCAAAGCTTTCTTAATCCTGATTTACTGCAAGCATGTACCCAACCTGTCTCCTCCAACAAGCCATCCTTGGAGTTATTTTGAGACTACAGTGCTGAGGATACAAGAAGTTAGAACATAGAATAAATAAGGTTGGAGGGGACCTTGGAGGTCTGCTAGTCCAACCCACTCCCAGGGACAGGAGATCCTATACTATTCCTGACAAACGCCTGTCCAGTCTCTTCTTGAAAACCTCCAGTGATGGAGCATCCGCAACTTCTGGAGACAAGCCGTTCCATTGATTAATTCTCACCATCAGGAAATTTCTTTGTAGTTCTAGGTTGGATTTCTCTTTGATAAGCTTCCACCTGTTACTTCTTGTCCTGCCCTCAGATGCTTTGGAGAATAGGTTGACCCCCCCTCCCTTCCTCTCTGTGAAGCTCCTCAAGTACCGGAAAACAACTATCATGTCACCGCTAGTCCTTCTTTTCATTAGACTAGACATACCTATTGTTATATGTTCTGGAGAGTGCCCACTTACAGAAAGCTTTACTGAGTGAGAGGAAATTAAACGATGCTATCGAGACAATCATGCTTGCACCAGGATGTTCAACAGGTTCTTTTTCTTGAACTGTTTCCTAAATCATGTTGCAAGACCACCAGGTTGGTGATAAGAAGAGTCCCAAAGGTAAGGCAGGAAGAACTTCTTCCTTTGCAAGATTCACCTTCCTGGTGAATCAGCAATTGACCTTATAGTGCCCTGCTGTAATAAAGTCTGTGTCTTAATAGGCAATCCTTCCTTCCAGTTAGCTGATGTTTGCCATTTAACAAGGCATCTCAAATGAACTATTTCTTAGGAAACATCCTTACAAAAACAGGATCACTGTAATAAGAACTCAGTATCCGGTAGCAGAAGTCCCCCCCCCCATACACACTTTTATAGAGAAGATTTTACAGACTTTGCCTAGAATTAAAACTGAGGACTACTTACACAGAAAGAATTGAGCCATTTAAGAGGTGCATTCTAATGGTAGGTAGGTAAGTAGGTAGGTAGGTAGGTAGGTTAAAAATTGAGAGATGGTGTGAATGGGAAGAGAAGACGTCAGGAAAGCAGGGAGGGAGGGAGGGAGGGAAGGAGGGAGGGAGGGAGGTTAATGGTTATAAACCATCTTCCACCTGACCTAAGACATGGTTTGAAACCTCTTCACTCTCTTTTTATCACCAATACCTCCTCCATCTCAGCACCAACTCTTTGTTTCACCAACAGAATGATTACTCCATGAGAGAAGAAAGAGTAAGACTGCTCATTCTTTCATGTTACATATTTCATATAAATGGCTATTGGAGATTAGCTGAGATCACCAAAAGCATTACAGGCTTGTTCTCTGTACAACAGATGATTGCATTGAAGAAGGAAAAAAAAAGAGAGGAGAATTCCATATTGTCATCTCAAATATAACCTATTATTTACAGCCATAACTGCTTATATTGCATGCAAGGTCATACATAAAATCAGAGTACTATGTGAAACATGTGCTCTGAGGTTCTGAAGCTAACCCCTCTTGTTGAAGATCTGTGTCTGTCTGTCTGTCTGTCTGTCTCCTATAAATAACAAGCATTGTGTAAAGTCCAGAGGCCTATTTTGCAAATAGGTTTTCAGCCCTGCCGCATGTCTGCTGCATTGAATGAACACTCTTGTTATAGTCAACAATCATTTGGCAGCATAGGTTATTTTAATGGACACATCACTTTAAACTAAGCCTCTGCCATCTGTTCTGCCCCCTAATTACAGATGCAAAAAGAACATAATTCACAATTGCATCATAAAAAAGTGAGATATAAGTGATTTAAATGCATGTGTATGTTCTTTATTCAATGCAGCATGCAGCTGTTACGTTGTTTTCATATTATAGACACAAATCAGGAAGAAAATGACTCTCCTTTGATAGAGTGCATTCCCATGCATAAGCTATTTAGAACAGGGCAAGAGAGGAGTTCAGCTAGAATGAAATGCAGATGGGGTTCTTGCCTCTATCAGATCGTTATTTATTTGAAATAGAGAGATATAGATAGCTAGATAATAAATAGATAAATGATAGATAGATAGATAGATAGATAGATAGATAGATAGATAGATAGATAGATAGATAGATAGATAGATAGATAGATAGATAGATAGATAGATAGATAGATAGATAGATGGATGGATGGATGGATGGATGGATGGATGGATGGATGGATGGATGGATGGATGGATGGATGGATGGATGGATGGATGGATGGGATGGATGGACGGACAGACGGACAGACATTGGTGATGGATGGATGATTGATAGATAGATAGATGATAGATTATTTATTTGAAATAGAGAGATATAGATAGCTAGATAAGTAGATAGATAACAGATAATAAATAGATAAATGATAGATAGATAGATAGATAGATAGATAGATAGATAGATAGATAGATAGATAGATAGATAGATAGATAGATAGATAGATAGATAGATAGATAGATAGATAGATAGATAGATAGATAGATAGATAGATAGATAGATAGATAGATAGATAGATAGATAGATAGATAGACGGACGGACGGACGGACGGACAGACATTGGTGATGGATGGATGATTGATAGATAGATAGATGATAGATTATTTATTTGAAATAGAGAGATATAGATAGCTAAATAAGTAGATAGATAATAAATATATAAATGATAGATAGATAGATGATAGATAATAGATTATTTATTTGAAATAAGAGAAATATAGATACGTAGATAGATAACAGATAATAGATAAATGATAAATAGATGACAGCTAGAGAGAGACAGACAGACAGAAAGGCAGACCATCAGATCAATTCACAACATTACATAAAAGCACAACTGACCTATGAGAGGAACCACAAAATAGGTCAGTCCTTAGAAACAGCCTGGATAAAAAGCACCAACCATGATGCTAACATTACATTTATTGTAAAGTTACAGTGAAAAGATTCTTGCAAGTCTGAAAGTACCTCTCTTCCCCTCTCGCCTTTACAGGCCAAGAAACTAGGGACAGCCCCTTCTGCAATGTTTGTCACCCCTCGTTGCTTCTTCAGGCTAAGCCACCCTCTTATCTGACCATTGGCTTGTCTGCTGGCGCTTTCAGCTGCTGCTTTTCTCTCAAGCACATTCTCACAGACCAGAACAACCTAACTTCTCCTGGTGTGTGACATATTCAGAGTGAACCACATCCCTGTTTAGAAAAATCATGGACACACCTCCAATGCTTGGAAACCGCCTTTTGTAGGGTCTGCAGAACATGGTAAACCCCAAACACGCTTTGATTCTTTGTCCTTTCACCTGCGGCGTGACTTCGGTTAATTGTGGTTTATTAAAATGTGGTTAGAAAGTGGTCTGCAAGATTGCAATGCGCATAACAGCCACCATTCGTGCTGTGTTAGAGCTAGCTTTCTTTTCTTTTCTTTTTTCTTTTTTGGTGTGGTGTGGTGTGGTGTGGTGGTAATCTTTTATTTCCCTGCCATATTCCAAAATGAATATGAGACCAAGGAAGAGATTCTCCTTCATTTCAATAGGAGAAAATCTTCAAAGTTAGGAAAAGCCAGACTTTCCCATTTTCTTTTAGAAGAGCTAAATTCATGCCTTTATCTGTTGATCATTTTGTAGGGGGGAGAGAAAGACTCGATGACCTCCAAGGTCCCTTCCAACTTTATTATTATTAAATGATAGATAGAGAGAGAGAGAGACTAGATAGCTTATATGTCATCAAGAGTGTTATAGAAGGTGCTGTTTCACTGACATAATTAGCCTCCCTTTTGGGGGGAGGAACATAAATGAACACTCTTTTAGGTCAACCAACCTTTTCTACTGCTCCTTCAGCTATAGGGATGGCAGATGTTAGTCAACAAATCAATGGAGCAACTTAAAACAAAGTAAAAGGCCTTTAGCTCTTGATCCACTGTTTTTTTCCGATGCTCTTTGTTGTTTCTTCTTAATTAGACTGGGAAATAATTTCCCCACACTCCAAACAAATCAGAAACAAAACTACTTCCATAAATCTGCCAAGAAAACTACCCAGATATGTCCCAGAGGTTACCTAAGATCAGGCTCAACTTGAAGAGACATTACTTTTATTTCAGTTTACTCCACTATAGAAATAATGGACTATGACCTATTTTTTGTCCTTTTGTTAAACATTTACTTATCATTTGCTTGTCTTGCTTGGATTTCATGTCTTCTCCTGGCCTTGGCTGTTAATGAATGAATGCCACCATTGAGCTAGAAAAGGGAAATGTGACCTCATTACTGTCTCTCTATTGTAGGCCTGGAACTCATCTTGTAGTTTCTTTACTTTTAAATGGTGTTGAGTTGAAAAATTGCCCTGTATTTTTCCCCAGGAGATCTTCTTCAATTGGATGGATGGATGGATGGATGGATGGATGGATGGATGGATGGATGGATGGATGGATGGATGGATGGATGGATGGATGGATGGATGGATGGATGGATGGATGGATGGATGGATAGATGGATAGATGGATAGATGGATAGATGGATAGATGGATAGATGGATAGATGGATAGATGGATAGATGATGTGTCATCCTCATAAGCATCAGATCCATGGCAGTTCTTAGTGACCATATAAACAGACATTTTTCAAGATGAACTGACTTTTAAGTCTCATCACTAGTGTAATGAAGTTTTCTCCTTCTCCTTCTCCTTCTCCTTCTCCTTCTCCTTCTCCTTCTGCCCCAGCATTGGTATTCATGCCAGGAGAGAACAAATGTTACCATGAGAGGCAAACAGTGGGGCAAAGGGATGTCAGGGAAAACCAGGCCGTGTGACTGCATTAAAATCAACACTATTTATTTATACCTCTGGTTCAGAGGGATGACAAAAGACCACAATGGCAAAGCCCAGCCCAGTTTGGACCTGTTAATGGGGAGAGGGCAGAGACAGCTACGTTCAAATGTCAGACCTTTTGTAGCTGCTACTACTTTATGAGCCTGATGTCAAGCAGCTTACTCAATGAAGCTTTTGTCTTAGGTGTATTGGCTAGGGCAGTGGAAAAAACACCCTGCCTTATATCCCAGCTCATCCATCTTCAGCTCACTCGGCATCTCCATTTTTGTCCACCTCCCCCTTGCAGGGAGAGCAAGGATTCCTTCATCCTGGGTTAATGTGCTGGAAAATTGCTCTGCATGTTTATGAGAGGTCCTTTCCAAATGAAAGGGAAAGAGAGGTAGGCCAGCACACAGAGAGATAGATATACAAGGTCTCCGTATGTGACTTAGGATAGAGGGGAAGAGTTTTAAAGTTAAGAAGAGGGGCATCGCTTGGTTGTGGTTTCCCCCACTGAACTTGTAGGGCAGGCCTAGGCTTGTGAGTTTTGACCCTGATTAAGAGCATTTCAATAGATTTGCAAGGCTCTCATTGTAACTCCTGGGAGAAATATCCTTCCTCAAGTAATCAAAAAGGGGAAAGGTTGTGTCCAACATTTCCTAACTGTTGATGTAACTTGAAACAACCCCAACTCACAATTCTATTGAGATCCTTTCTTACTTTTGCAAGTAGAGTGAACAGATTGCTATGCTAAATGTCTATGGAGATTCTCAATCATCCAGGTTACTGTTGTCCCAAAGATGCTTTTGGGGGCTTTCTTTGTTTTTTTTCCTCTTTGAAAACAGTTTGTCTTCTCATCTAAGAAGCTTCTTCTTCTCCTGCTCTCAGGTACTTTGGAGAATAGGTTGACCATGTCTTCTCTGTGATAGCCCCCCAAGTTGTTGTCTTCTTCTTCTTCTTCTTCTTCTTCTTCTTCTTCTTCTTCTTCTTCTTCTTCTTCTTCTTCTTCTTCTTCTTCTTCTTCTTCTTCTTCTTCTTCTTCTTCTTCTTCTTCTTCTTCTTCTTCTTCTTCTTTTCTTCTTCTTCTTCTTCTTCTTTTCTTCTTCTTCTTCTTCTTCTTCTTTTTCTTCTTCTTCTTCTTCTTCTTCTTCTTTTCTTCTTCTTCTTCTTCTTCTTCTTCTTCTTCTTCTTCTTCTTCTTCTTCTTCTTCTTCTTCTTCTTCTTCTTCTTCTTCTTCTTCTTCTTCTTCTTCTTCTTCTTCTTCTTCTTCTTCTTCTTCTTCTTCTTCTTCAATAAAAATAATATTTTCTTTAGGGGTCATCTCATGACAGTAGAAAGAGGAACAAGTCATGGCATGTATGCCATTATGTGAGGCATGTGACATTAATAGTTCTGGACCCCTGTGAGTTACTTAAGTATGGTTCCCTTTGAGGATGATGAGCAGAAGCAAAACCATTTGGGCATCACATGAACTTTGCAAGTTTTCAGATCATATCTATAGGAATGTCGTTTCCTTGTGGCCTTGTAGGGCTCAGCCATTTCAACTGGGATGGCCTTTAATGGCTATGATACGGTTCAAATACTCTGTGTCAAAACTAAATTGGGTGATACACACCCACACAAACACAAACCATTGATCCTACCAAAGTAGCCCCAGGGCAACCAAGTCTTAAACTCTGTTGTTGTTGTTTTTTTTAAAAAAAAGTTAATATGAACATCTAATCTCGCCATTTGTCTCTCTCTCTCCCACCCCCTCCTTCCCTTCGCTGGCTGTGGGGTCAACCACATCTAGTCCCAGGGGACCCTTAACAAGCAGATGTTACTGTAACATGCCTAAGGAATCAAGCATAAATATGGCCTCTGACCTCCCTTGTCAGCTGATCCACTGAGAGCCTTAGAAATATATTCTTAACTTTTTAGAAATTCCCACTTTTCCCACCATCCCCCTTCATTCTTTCGGCCAAGCTCTCCCTTCTGTTTCCAAGATCTGTAGCCAGCAGTGGCGCTGCCAGCATTGCGCTAAGTCTGACCTCTCTCTTCACAGGGGTCAAAGGCCTTCAACCCAAGGGCAGGGCCTTTTTTCTCGCTAAAGGCCAGCTGATGAATCATTCCTGACTTGAAGGGAGGAGTCTCGTCTCACCAAAGGCTTTCAAACAACAGTGGCCTATATATCAGCATTTTACACTGTCCTGACACTTTCAAACTCACTTTCCTTTCTGGGAAAGGCCACGACAAAAGAGTGTGTGAAGGGTTGCAATAGATAGGCTGGGAGGGGTAGAGCAGAGAATTGGGGATGTTGAAAAGTCCTTGCTGACCAGAGCAGGAGAGAAGTCTTAATGTCCGGTTTCCAAGCAGTTGAAAAGAACATGAAAGAAAAATGTGCCCATAAAGGGATGTAGCAGAAAGGAGTTAAATGTTCAGGGGGGTTGTGGAGAAGTCAACTTTTCAACTTTTCCCTGATGAAAAAGGAGAGAAATTTGAGCACCTCTTTTGCCATACTTAAGATATTACTGCCTGAATTTCTGTCTTTTTTTTTTTTTAAGTGGGCATTGGTTGTTGAAAATTATACTTAACAAATGCACATCCCTTATACAACCCTAGGATTGATTGTCACTGCTCTAAAAATAGCCAGTGAAGTCTCTAGGAAAGTCATCATCAATAAAATGATATTTGTGCAACAGCAGCCAAAAAAAAAAAAGCTAATGCAATTCTTGATTGCATAAACAGAGGGATAGAGTCAAGATCATGTGAAGTATTAGCACTGCTATATAAACCTTAGTAAGCCCGTGTCTGGAATGCTGCATCCAGTTTTGGTTACCATGATATAAAGAAGATGTCGAGACTCTGGAAAGAGTGCAGAGAGGAGCAACAAAGATGATCA
Source organism: Azemiops feae (assembly GCA_023970755.1). Classification (NCBI taxonomy): domain Eukaryota; kingdom Metazoa; phylum Chordata; class Lepidosauria; order Squamata; family Viperidae; genus Azemiops; species Azemiops feae. The sequence goes on from JALGBA010004004.1 coordinate 421,548, forward strand.
GGGGACTGGAGGCTAAAACATATGAAGAACACTTGCAGGAATTGGATATGGCTAGTCTAGAGAAAAGAAGGAGTAGAGGTGACATGATAGCAGTGTTGTAATATTTGATGGGCTGCCACAAAAAATAGGGGGTCAACCCATTCTCCAAAGCACCTGAAAGCAGAACAAGAAGGAATGGAAGGAACCTAATCAAGGAGAGAACCAACCTAGAACTAAGGAGAAATTTCCTGACTGTCAGAACATTTAACCAGTGGAACGACTCACCTGCAGAACTTGTGGGTGCTCCATCACGGGAGGTTTTTAAGAAGAGATTGGACAGCCATTTGTCTGAAATGGTATAGGGTCTCCTGCTTAAGCAGGGGGTTGGACTAGAAGACCTCTAAGATCCCTTCCAACTCTGTTATGCTGTTATTCAACAAGGTGCCTTCCCATCAAGGCACTGCTAATTGTATTTGTTGGATTCTTCTTCCTCTTCTAGATGCAAGGTGACCAAAAATTTGAGAAAATGGTATTTTATCAAAGTAGAGGATTATACTTAACAAATGCACATTCAAACTCACTTTCCTTTCTGGGAAAAACCACATTCTCTCTTCTGATGCTACTTAACAATGATTGCTCCTTTCCTACCTTTACTTTATATTTAATCACATTTTACTTTTAAATTTTGCATGACACCCTCCAAAAACATGTTTTCCAAGGCAGCTAAAACACTTAAAATACCTAATTAGACAAAGACTTCCTCATATTGAGCTTAAAAGCCTGTTGACTTCACAGATATCTTTAGGTTATTTTCCTGGCAAGAATTTAACAGTGGTTTTCCATGCCTTCTCCTGGAAACATTTTCAGTAATTAAGATGCCTTCCATTAAAAATGATAAGACAATAAAAGTGACAGCTCCAATAAAAAGTTGATTACCAGCAATATATTAAAAAGCAACCTATTAATTGATTAAAATGTTTCTGAGAAAAGAATGGTAGGAATAGGAAAAATGTTTGTTTTGGATTTATGACTGCCAGACTTCTCCTTTCACTCTTTAAATATCAATATATAAACTTACATCTTAGTTCTCATTCCCAAACTTTGCAATTCAGTTTGGCATTTTTAATATATATATATATATATATGCAAACATTCATGAAAATTGTAGACAAAGATTATATTAGGATAGGAAAATTACTTGCAGAGCTGTATACCTTGATTGGAATTGAAATCTAAAATGTATATATTTGGAGAAAAGTAAATAAACACAGACACATATTTTAACTACATAATCATTCTCCAGTTTGATGAACAGTACTTGATACATTCACCAACCTTTAAATATTTGCAAAAATCATTTTGCAAAGTTGATTCATCCATCTCTAGCATAAGAAATGCTGGAACTGGAAGGACAAGTAAATTCCAACTTTCAACTTTTCATTAATTCTGCAGGCATCTACTTAAAGGAGTTTTAAAAGAGGTAATTTTTGGCTTTACTCCATCTGTGGTATATTTCATTTCTTTTGCTGTTTCAGGAAGGGTTTATAGCATCCCTGTATTTGGGTTGCCACAAGTACATATTCACACACATACACCAGCTCCCATGCCAAAAAGTAATAAATTGATGTACTTGTGTGTGTGTGCATGTGTGTTTGTGTGTGTCTGTGTGTGTTTTATAAAAGTCAGCCTGCCTCTCTGTATTGGGATGAAGCTCTGTTATTTGCTGGATTCCATCACTTTAATTAAAGAGCTGCCGATGACATACAACATGACAAATCCTGTAATAACCCAAATGCAATATTATGCTAAATATTATGCTAAATATTAAATACACAAGAGCAACACAACACCCTCCAGTAATTTATTAGTACTGTATGATAGGAATGATCTGGTACAGATTTGCTCCAACAGGAAAAAAACAAAAAACAAGCACAATTAATTAGTGTCTGCTGGGCTCTCCCTGAATCAATGAGGCTAATTCATTCACAGCTCCTAAACTGAAAATTACACAGGCATTCCTTGGGAAACTTCCTGTTCATTGGAATAATAATACTCACAAAATCAGAACGGGACAACTCACCACAGCCAACTTGCTGTGGCCAATTCAACACTGCCAATTCGCCATGGGACAATTCGCTGGGGCCAATTCGCCATGGGAAAACTCACTGCAGGACAATTCAACAATTTTATTTTATTATTTAAAGTAATTTAAAAAAAAACTATTTTTGTCATTCACATTTCATTTGTCCCTCCTTTTTCATCCTTTCTTTAATGATTCTATTTCACAATTTCTTCAATATTATGTAACTTTTGTCCTGCAGTGAGTTGGCCATGGAGAGCTGGCCAAGGTGTGTTGGTTGTGGTGAGTTGTCCTAGACCCCACAAAACAGAACAGAATAGGTCAACATTTGTGTGGGTGGAGATCCTAACAAAAGAAAGACAAGGTTCAAAAAGGAGCTGGATCCAGCTGGGGAGGTAGACAACGAAAAATACCAAATATATATATATATATATATGTGCATTTCTATGGGAGATGCAACTAGCAGTGATGCAGACTACTGTATCCTACATTCTAAATGTCTATGAAGATTCTCAGTCATCCAGGTCATGGTTGTCCCCAAGATGCTTTTTCAAAAGGCAACTGGACTTTCTTGTTTTTCTTTGAAGACGTTTTGCTTCTCATCCAAGAAGCTTCTTCAACTCTTCCTCATGTCTCCGATCCAGCTCTGGGCTATGCTGTCTGTGCTGAGTTGAAGAAGCTTCTTGAATGAGAAGCAAAACGTCTTCAAAGAAAAACAAGAAAGTCCAGTTGCCTTTTGAAAAAGCACCTTGGAGACTACATTCTAAATCTTCCCACTGACCCTAAATTGCAATGAATACTGACAGAATTGTAACTCATCTCTCTTTATATTTAGTACTTTAAATTTTCTAAATGATAGAATGTTCGTAATTTTTATTATATCACATAAACATCACTGCATGGAAATCTGCATGGAAATAATACAATGGATCAAGACATTATGTGCTTTGTTACTTTCTAGGGCCACTACAATAGCCATCTTCTAAACACTTACAGTATTTCCCCCCAAATACTCATATCCTAGAAAATAAACTCAAAATTCTAAATATCTTTGCCCCCAAAATATTTCTTAGTATAGAATATTAATCTCAGTGAGACTACACAAGCAAAAAGCACCTTCACTGTGATTTAGAATACAGACTAATAGAGTTGGAGGGGACCCTGGAGGTCTTCCAATCCAATCCCCTGCTAAAGCAGGAAACCCTATATTATTTCAGACAAGTGGCTGTCCAATCTCTTCTTAAAAACCTCCAGTGATGAAACACCCACAAATTTTGGAGGCAACCCATTCCACTGGTTAATTGTTCTCACTGTTAGGACGTTTCTCCTTAGTTTTAGGTTGCCTCTCTCCTTGATTAGTTTCCATCCATTGTTTCTTGTCTTGCCTTCTGGTGCTTTGGATAATAAATTGACTGCCTCTTCTTTGTGGCAGCCCCTCAAATACTGGAATACTGCTATCATGTCACCCCTAGAAGCTACAGACCAATCAGTTTAACATCAATACCTGGGAAGATCCTAGAAAAGTTAACAAAAAACAGATCTGCGAACAACTAGAAGCAAACAAAGTTATAACTAGTAGCCAGCACGGGTTAGTCAAAAACAGATCATGCTAAACCAATCTTATCTCATTCTTCGATAAAGTGACTAAACTAGTAGACCAGCAAAACGCAATGGACGTAGTATACTTAGATTTCAGTAAGGCATTTGATAAAGTAGACCACAACCTACTTCTTGGTAAACTAGAAAAAGGTGGAATAAGCAACATCACCACCAGATGGATCTGTAGCTGGCTGACAAACTGTACTCAATGAGTAGTCCTCAATAGCACTACATCCACATGGAGAGAAGTAAGTAGTGGGGTACCACAAGGTTCCATCTTAGGCCCAGTACTCTTCAACATCTTCATAAATGACGTAGATGAGGCAATTGAAGGGGAATTCATCAAATTTGCAGATGACACCAAACTGACAGGAGTAACCAATAACCCAGAAGACAAACTTAGGATCCAAAAAGATCTAGACAAACTTGAACAATGGGCCCTATCCAACAAAATGAGTTTCAATGTGGAGAAAAGCAAAGTTTTACATTTAGGCAGGAAAAATCAAAGGTACAAGTACAGATTGGGCAAGATCTGGCTCAAAAACAGTAACTGTGAGAGGGACCTTGGTGTCCTAGTGGACGATCACTTGACTATGAGCCAGCCGTGTGCAGCAGCAACCAAAAAAGCTAATACAATCCTAGGTTGTATAAACAGAGGCATAGAATCAAGATCACATGAAGTATTAGTACCGCTTTATAAAACCCTAGTAAGCCAATTTTGATCACCATATCACAAAAAAGATGTTGAGAGTTTGGGAAAAATTCAGAGAAGAGCAACTAAGATGATCAAAGGCCTGGAGACTAAAACATATGAAGAACGGCTGCAGGACTTGGGTTTGGCTAGTCTAAAGAAAAGAAGAAATAGGGGAGACATGATAGCAGTATTCAGTATCTGAGGAGCTGCCACAAGGAAGAGGGGGTCACTTTGTTCACCAGAGCATCAGAGGGAAGGAGGAGAAACAATGGTTGGAAACTGATCAAAGAGAGAAGCAATCTGGTATTAAGGAGAAACTTCCTGACAGTGAGGACAATCAACCAGTGGAACAGCTTGCCTCCAGAAATCGTGGGCTCTCCATCACTGGAGATTTTTAAGAAGAGATTAGACATTCACCTGTCTGAGATGGTATAGGTTCTCCTGCTTGAGCAGGGGGCTGGACTAGAAGACCTCCAAGGTCCCTTCCAGCTCTATTCTATTCTATTCTATTCTATTCTATTCTATTCTATTCTATTCTATTCTATTCTATTCTATTCTATTCTATTCTATTCTATTCCTTCTTTTCATTAGACTGGACATACCCTATTCCTGCAACCATTCTTCATATGTTTTAGTCTCCAAGCCCTTAATCATCTTAGTTGTTCTTTTTCCAAAATCTCAATATCTTTTTTATAATGTGGTACAAATTTACGTTATAATTTAAAATTATAAAACAATTTTTAATTAGCCAGTTTCACCTTTCACTTCCAAGACTGGTAGGACAAAAAAAAGGCCCATTTTTGTTGACAAGTCAACCAATAGAACTTTTGTTGACCAAGTTCTTAAGAGTGCTGGTGGTCTTTGGGAGTGATATGAAGACATTGTGTTGCCAACTGGGCAGGTCATATTTGTCTTGGAATCCATAAGGCACGTCTCCAAAGAAGCTTCAAAAATGCATAGAATTTGCCAATGTCTACATTTTGTCTTTCTCCATTGGGTCCTCTCTGGGGAAGCTCGCAATGAGCAATGGAACTTGAAGGTCAGAGAGTGGATTACACCCATTGCATTGAGTTCACAGGAGCTCACACATATTTTTGCACCATGACAACCTTTGCTAATTCATGCATTTTTTTCCTCCCCTTCATTTCCATACAAATGGCCTATCTTTAAACAGTTGGGTTACATTAATAAACAAAAGGTGGGAAGGAGGAAAAGCTTGCAGAATGTCTCTCTCTCTCTCTCTCTCTCTCTCTCTCTCTCTCTCTCTCTCTCTGCAGTAGTGTGTCTTTTTCACATTTCTAAAGTCGATTGGCACAATGCTAAGCAAACACAGCAGTGGGTCAAGGGTGAAGGGCTGGAAACCTGGCAGGTGAAAGGTTGAGGAACATGAAAGGCAAATACCACAATTGTTTTCAGAAAGAGTTTTAGCAGGTTGGGGGTGTTTTGGGTTTTGGCAAACAGCCAGGCCAACTGTATTTGAGAAGGTCACACAACTGGCCTTCCCTGCTGCCTTTTCCCTCACACTTGGGTTTAATGATATTAGAGACCCTTATTGCCCTGCAAAAAAAGCCACCCCAACGTCTATGAAAATTAACCTTCTCCGTCAAGAGACGCTGTGCAGGGTATTTCCACTCTTGTTGTGCATGCAGGGTTAGATTTGTGCTGGGTTCCTAGTGCTTAGAGCACTGACCTCGAGAGCTTTCTTGGAAGCTAAAAAAGAAACACTCCTTTCCATGCTTGCAATGTTCAGTTTGGGAAGGGCTTCCTAAGAAGTGGTAGATCATTTACTTTCCATTCAAAAGAATGGAATTTAGATCTCTGCCACATCATCCCTGGAATTATATTGCCCGTTTGTGTGAGACAATGTTGAAGTTACTCAGTCATCTCCAACAGGAGGAGGAGGAGGAGGAGGAGGAGGAGGAGGAGGAGGAGGAGGAGGATTATTCTGTTATACCAGGGATCTTCAAACTTGGTCCTTTTATGACTTGTGGACTTCAACTCCCAGAATTCCTCAGCCAGCATGCCTGGCTGAGGAATTCTGGGAGTTGAAGTCCACTAGTCATAAAAGGGCCAAGTTTGAAGACCCCTGTGTTATACTTTTAAAGTGAATCTGGCGTCCCCCGTTGACTTTCTTTATCGGAAGCCAGGTGGGAAGGTTGCAAATGGTGATCACACAACCGCGGAACAGTGCAAAAACGGTGATAAATATGTGCCAGTTGCCAAGCACCCAAGTTTTTATCCTGTGACCATGGAGTTGTCGCATTGGTCATAAATGTGAAATGGTCACTAAAGGAATGATTGTAAGTCAAGGACTTCCTATAGTCACAGGCTGGGATTTGGAGACACATTCTCCACATTTTTCTTAAACGATGAAGCTTCATAGGCTGTGCCTAGCTTTTGACTGATCTGGATTAGGCACACTTACTAGAGCTACCCCTACATAGGCTCACTGCTCAAAGCATCCTGGGCTCCAGTGGTTTTCCTGAAGCCTCAACAGAGATTCCATATCAAGATCTATTCTCCTCCCTGCCAGTTGCCATTCCTGCTTCTCCCCAATGTGCAAATTCAGTGGTGCCAAGCAACCACTTTGCTGAGTGGCATCAGAGGCCCTCGAAAATTACTTTCCCTCCCCAAATGCCTTCAGTTCCTCCACCACTCTAATTATAAGTAATTACCTGTTCTTTTTCCTTTAAGGATCAAGCCTCAACTCCCAGCCTACCTCGGGGGAATAAATATGCATTGCACTTTGATGAAATGTTCACATAATACAGGTCAGGTGGTTAATGAAGCCATAAAGTATAATATGTCCGCGACACTAAACATCACCTCATTCATCTGGCCTCGGCGTTTAAGAGAGCAAGTGATGTTTATTGGCAGGAGACACCCTCTCTGCCTTAAGGATCACCATTCAAGAGCTAGCTTTTTGTAAATAAACATCTAACCTTTGCAATGGTAATTTAAGACTGCACAGTAAAAGAGCCATCGTGAGCGTACTGAGAGTGGAAAAGATAAACCTCCTGGTGAATAAAAGCTTAGAGCTTCCGGCAAAGGTGTTTATTAAGTTGCAAGCTGTTTCTCCATCTTATGCCATCCTCTGCTTTACCCTTGCCATGTTTTCATTTCTGGGCTAGGAGCGAAACAATGGTTTTTACACTGAGTTCTCACATTGATACGGGTAATGGAGAGAAGATGGAGACAGACAGATGGACAGGCGGAAGGCAAATAGATAGACTCCAAAGGGTCCTGTTTACTTAATGCCAGCAAACGGGTCTCAACATTAAGAAAACCAAAATCATGGCATCCGGCCCTCTCAATTCCTGGCAAATAGATGGGGAAGAAATGGAGGTAGTGACAGATTTTATCTTCCTGGGCTCCAAGATCACCACAGATGGGGACTGCAGCCAAGAAATCAAAAGACGCTTGCTCCTGGGGAGGAAAGCTATGGCAAATTTAGACAGCATACTAAAAAGCAGAGACATCACCCTGCCAACAAAAGTACGTATAGTCAAGGCCATGGTTTTCCCAGTTGCAATGTATGGCTGTGAAAGTTGGACCATAAGAAAGGCTGAACGCAAAAGAATTGAGGCCTTTGAACTATGGTGCTGGAGAAGACTCCTGCGAGTCCCCTGGATTGCAAGGCGATCAAAACCGGTCAGTCCTAGAGGAGATCAACCCTGACTGCTCTTTAGAAGGCCAGATCCTGAAGTTGAAACTCAAGTACTTTGGCCACCTAATGAGAAGGAAGGACTCACTGGAGAAGAGCCTAATGCTGGGAAAGATTGAGGGCAAGAGAAGAAGGGGACGACAGAGAATGAGGTGGCTGGATGGAGTCACTGAAGCAGTAGGCGTGAGCTTAAATGGACTCCAGAAGATGGTAGAGGACAGGAAGGCCTGGAGGAACGTTGTCCATGGGGGTCGCGATGGGTCGGACACGACTTTGCAACTAACAACAACAACAACAAACGGGTATTGAAAACAGATCTTCTTCCTGATTGCCATCTGTGTGCAGTAAGAAATCAAATTATGATGGTCCACCAAGATTAAAAAGTGTGCCTCAGAAAGGAAAGCTAGAAGATTGCAGTTGTGAAGAGATTAGGGTATAAGACGCAATCTCTGTTCTGCCATCATCAAAGTGGAACGTTCACCGAACAGTGCTTGGGTAAATAACCCAGGATTGCTCCTGTAAGTAGCAATGCATTATCTAAGGAACTCAAGAGTAATGAACATTCCTGACCAAGGTTACAGGAGATCTGAGTTCAATGCCCCTCTCATCCATGGAAGCTCATGGAACGCAACCTCCTACTCAGGATTGTGGTGAAGGGGGGGGAAAAACTGGAGGAGGGCATTATTGCCTTGAGAAAAGAAGGTTACCACACCAATAAGCAAAGAATAAATCAAGACATTCCACCCAGTGGCACGAGATGGTAACAATTTACCATCAACAGATGAGAGGATGCAGTGTTTGTGTGTAAGCGTGGCTTTATATTTTAATTGGCAGTTAAATAATAAGTCCCTATTTTTCCATATTTATTTATGTTTTTTTAAAAAAATGCATAAGCTACCCCCTCCCACAATTTTTGACTCTGGGGTTGTGTTCCACCGTAGAAATAGAAGATATAATGATATAATATTGACATCAACAAACAAAACCCATATATTAGCAATATGTAACTGAGGTTGGTGAACATGATGCAGATTCGTCTCACCAATTGGATCAAATATTCTGAGCCAATGCATGAGAAAAGAGTCAGGCCTTCATGACTCTATTGAAGGCCAGTAAAGTTGGATCCATCTAAACATTGGGGAGGAGCTCGTTCCCAAAAGGAAGCCCAGCAAAAGAGAAGACACATCTCCTATGCCATTGCTTTAGGGATGGAAGGGAAGGGAAGGGGGGAAAAGGGAAGGGAGAAATGGGAAAGGAAGAGAAGGGAAGGAAAGGAAAAAGGAAAGGAAAGGAAAAAGAGCAAGGGAGGGCAGGGCAGGGCAGGGCAGGGGAGGAGAGGAGAGGAGAGGAGGGGAGGGGAGAGGAGAAGAGAGAGAGGAGAGGAGAGGAGGAGGGGAGGGGAGGGGAGGGAGAGAAGAGAGGAGAGGGAAGAGGGAGGAGAGGGGAGGGGAAAGGGGAGGGCAGGGGAGAGAGAGGAGAGGGGAGAGGAGAGGAGAGAGAGAGGAGAGGGGAGGGGGAGGGAGGGAGAGGGGAGGAGAGAGAGAGAGGAGAGGAGGGGAGGGGAGAGGAGAGGGAGGGAGAGGAGATGGGAGGGGAGGGGACGGGAGGAGAGGAGAGGAGAGGAGAGGAGAGGAGAGAGTTCAGTGCCCATTCTTGGAAACATTCAGGAGAGCCACAAAAGGTTCTGGACAGAAATTTAGCACTGGGGTGGGTTATTAAGGTTCCCTTGAGGCTTACATTGCTTTTATCCCATCCCATAGAGTTACATTACTAAAATATGAGTTTTCATTTCCCAGATCTCCTCTGCCTGCAGATGTATGAAATGAGGAGGAAGAGTAGTCTGCAAATTTCTCCGCTGAGACAATATACTTTTACAGGAAGGATTGGGGAGAATGGAAGAGTGAATCAAGATGTTCAACCTTATTTGGCAACATGATTGAAAATGGACATGGTAGCATTATTCTATTGCCTCTCTCAACCAACATGTTTTGCAAAGGGGAGGGGGGGAAATGAGCTTTCCTTCAGTGTTCCATGAAGATTTTTGGCAATGTTGCAACATCTCCCTTTTCAGTTTGGGTCAAGATACTTCTGTTCTGCTCTATGCTATTCTATGCTGTTCTGTTTTCTTCTGTTCGCATTCATATAACCCATCTACTAACTATACGATAATGTAATGTGTTGGTCTGGTTTGTACTACATGCTAAAGCTGGGTATTTGCAACATGTTGGAGCACAAGTTATCCATTTCATTTTATCTTTGTCTAAAGTGTTGTGGAACCCTGGTTAGTTGGTGTTGGAATATGGGTTGAATGGAGAGGCGGATGGGTTCTGGAGAACAGCTGTGAGAAGGAAATGAAACCAGTTTGTGGAGCTTCCAAAATATGCGAGTTAAAGCAAAGGAGATTAAAAAAAAAACCAGTCCTTGTTAAACATGCCTGAATAGGGGTAATTTCAGGCCATTGATGTATTTCAGTTATGAAAAAAAAAGAAAAGGATTCTGATGCATTTCCCAACATGGAGCCTTAAAAAAATGAAAATAAAATAAAATGGAAGTAATTGCTTCAGGGACCCCTTGAGTTAAAACACACAGGTGTTTTGAGGGGAACATAAACATTTTTTCCTAAATGAGGCGTTGAGGGCTGGAAGAAGGGCAGTAAAATTAGTGGAATTACTGCCTGATTTTAACCAGATGATTGCTCCACTTGGACACCAGCGCAATTTCATTAGGGACTCTTAATTTATAAGGCATTTGCTGCATTCCAGTGGAGGCTGGAAAACTCCCTGAGGTCCTAAGGAATGCCAGCTCTACAACCTTAATGGCAAGCAGATACGCCTTGCTGCAGGTTGTGAGTGTGTGCATGTGTGTGTGGTACACTTGATTTCATCAAAAGCAATTCAGCTGAAATTCTCCACCAATTTAACCCTTCAGATAAAAAAAAAAATGAAGAAGCAACATGTCCTTGGATTAGTACAGAGGGTATGTGTAAAATGACTATACTATTTTTTAGGAATAAGCATATTTGAGGGGTCCTTGGTGCTCTCTGAGCTTGGTTGTTTTCTTGCAGATGTTTCATTACCCAAACTGGATAACTAGTTTCCGTTTCCATTCCACTCCTAGTTGGGTAATGAAACATCTGCAAGAAAACAACCAAGCTCAGAGAGCACCAAGGACCCCATAGTCCTCCTCTCTGCACACCCCACCCCATTCTAGCACTGCTGATGTTACAGTATATAGTTTGGGTAATGAAACATCTGTAAGAAGACAAGCTCAGAGACTGCCAAGGACCTCTTATTTCAACCCTCAGCTACAAATATTCTCCTTTATTGGTAAAGCATATTTGCACATACGTAACCATCCTGTTTATGAACGCTTGCATATACACTTCTTTGCTAATCTGTATTTATGCTCCTTAGCTATGTAGGGTTTCCTCCTCACCTTCTGAATAAATCCTGATTTATGAATCTAAGCTTTCCATGACATCAGAATATCCCTTGAAGAGCAAGGCTGGGAGGGAGGGGAAGATTAGCATTTTCCTGGTCTAAGAGTGATCTTAGACCGGGCCACCATGATGTCATTATAACCCTGTCCAGAAAAGCCGGTGGCATGTTAGACCTTAGACTTGAATTACCACACTCGACATAAATTTGTTGACATTTTTATAGAGGCAAATCCATGCACCACCATCTGATGGGAAGGGTTTTCCACGCAGCATTGACCTTTGGGATTTGGTATGATTTTCAAAAATATGAAGTGTCACCTTAACTCACCTGGCAATAATCAACTGCTCGCTCTCTCTCTCTCTCTCTCTCTCTCCCTTCCTCCCTCCCTCTCTCCTTTTGCCTCCATTTTCTCTTACTTTTCCGAAGATGCATTAATTTATATGACATTTCTTTGATTCACTTTACTTATCTTACTTCCTGACATATTTTGGTTCTTTTCTTTCGTTCACATCATTTGATTTTAAGGCCAAACTCATAGGATACCCATATTTCTGCTGCTCACTTTGGGTGAATACAACCTTCTGCAAACACACTTTGTGTGTGTGTGGGGGGGGGGTTGTGATTGCTTGTGTGTGTTTTGTTTCAAGTGACAGCACAGTCATCTGCCAGTCTGCCATTTTATACAAGTGAAAAATCTCCACTCACTAACCCTTAGCTAATATTTGATATCAAATGTTCAGTGAAATTCCAACTTTTCATTCAGGAAGATGAGCAAAGTATGTGATCACACAGAAGAATTATCCATTGTTTTTTTAAAAAAAAATTGGTGAGAGGGACTGTCCTATTTTACACAAAATCTGAATGGACATGGACTTCTATTCTGCTTCATCAAAAGGTTCTAGACAGGAATAATGTGCTTATTATATTATCCCACTTTTTTCTACCCAAGGATGTCCCAAACAAGATTTGGATAAAGAGGTTTAACTCCACTCCCAGAAGCTGTATAAGCAAGTTTAGCTAGGATGAGGGGTCTAAAATATTTTATATCACATGCCTCATCTTATGAATCTATTGCACATTGGAGAAAATCACCACTGGTGATGGAATTTGCACTGTTCCACTATTCAGATACAACCACAGGTAAGAGAACATTATTTAATTGGCTTAATTCATTTTAGGAGAACGTGGTTTCCTCAACCTTGGATCATCTGTTCTTTCAGCCTTCAATTGGACATGGCAAGTAACACACTTAGAATGGCAAACAGGCAAAATGGCACAGCTCTGATGATACCGCTCAGTGGTCTGGGGATGCCAACTCCAAAGCTCTAAGGATTAGGCACAAAATGGTATGCTGCACCCTATCTTTGGGCAGCCTGGGGGAAGAGCTCTGTGCAGCTTGATCCCACTGACTTCATCCCCAACTGCTTCACTTGATCTGCCTTTTGATATGCTCAAGAACTGGCTGAAATCTCTTCCAGATACTACTGTGGGAAGTCAGCCCCTCAGAGAAGGAAATATTAAAAGGGCAGAAAAATATATTTCCTCAAAAGGATTTTTTAAAAAGCAGAAACCAACCCTGCCCCCAAATCTCTCTGCCCCAAGCAGGAGCCAGCCCTATACAAATGCAGATGTAACCATCAGAAAGCTGGAGCCAGCTAGGAAATCAAGAAGACAAAAGACTTAAAATCTGCATACCCCACCTGAGATGGGACATAATAGGACTAACCCATTACCATCAAGAATACCAGAGAGGCACACCTAAACTCAGGAGGTCAGAATACGTGACACAGGAAATAGCCTCCAAGTTCATGCCACAGGAACAGGAAACTTCCAGACAAAAGGCTTTCAGAGGGTATAAAAACCTACTCCACATGTGCTCAGCCCTTCTCCTTGATTTCTCCTCCTTCCTGCAAGAACCATCTTTCTGGCTCTTCAATAAACTGTAACCTTCTTCCCAAAGCAGTCGCCATGTTGTTTTATTTATTCCTGGCTTGGATGAACCAGGATGAAGACTTTAATCCAACACTACCTTTGCTTGCATCCGTTCATAAACCTGCACAGAGGAAGTGAGAAGGAGAAGAAGGGAGGCCTGCATACACTGGTGAACATATGTCTGCTCACTCTTCACGTCTCAAGAGTGTGACAGAGTGAAACCAAGACACACAATTAACTCAGGATGCCCATGTTGGTTTTGTTGCGTTTTATTATTTGCAAACTGCCAGGCCACAGAGGACAGACAGGGTTGTTTTGTTTTTTTTTGGAATCTAGGTAATATTTTGAAAACGGCAATCTGGGGAGTGATGACTTTTAAATCCCTGGAGGAACACATGGAGATCCATTCATGGGATCCTGCCCAAGACTTGTTCCTTTAGCCCAGAACAGAATTATGAATGGATTGAATTAGATTCCAGGCTAAACATCTGCTGAGCAAACATTACTGAACGAGAAATAAACACCCTTTGCTGTCTTAGGCTGGGACGACTCATTCTAGTTGCCCAAAGAAAATAGACCATAAAAGAATTCTAAAAAGAGGGAGGGGAGACATTTCCTGCCGATGTTTAAAAACTCCCTGAATCCTATCTGACCACACTTCTGTGCAATGGCTAAGGCTGACCCTTTACTCCAAAATATGTTCCGACAGATGGAGAAAGAGATTATGAGATTTCAGGGAAAATACGGAGGAGGGAAAAAAAGAAAACCACAAACCTGCATGAGCTAATATTGTTCCAGATGCATTATCGTCTAATCTCCAGGAAGACAATGTTCAGAGGATAGAAATATGTAATATTCCTTTTGGCACTCAGAGAAAGATCTAAAAGTTACACTTAATCTTTCCCAATGCTGGGATTTCCACCTATTGCTCTGAAGGAAAGGGGGGGGGAGGCAAAACACCTGCCCAAAATATCTTTACCCAGGTTGCAGCAATCTACCCAGATTGAGTTCCCAACACCCTTAAAGGGCTAATGCTTGGAAGTAAGCAATCCAGTTACGCTTACAATGACTTCCAAAAAAGAAAAAAAACACCTCCATATAGAAAATGTAATGCAAAGTACAATTATCTCCCCAATATTCCACTTGGTGAGAATTCAATGAACAGTAACCAAAGGATTTTTTTTTCCCCTTCTTTTTAAAAATCCCCAGGACATATTTTCTTGAGCTGTGAAACATGTCTGGACAAGTAAACACCCAACTTATGTGTAGAGTGATATAGAATAATAATGCCAACAAAGTTTATTGGCTGCTCTTTGTTTAGATCTGGCCTGGAAAAACCAGGAAGTTCATTAGAGCGCAGCATATAGTTATAGCTTTCAGGTCCTCTATGCAGCTATCAAGTGGTTTTTCCATTATTATTTTTTGCAGTCCAGAGCTGATAACTTGCCTTGCATCTGAGGTACCTTTCCAAAAAGGAAACATGAACAGAGACCAAAGGAACAATTGCTACCAAATCAATGGTGATAAGCAGGGCTTGAGCTTACGGTCAAGAAAGTTAAGAAAACATCTGAGATAAACTCCTCCCTATGCACATTCAGACTTGCAAGTTTGTCACTGCAACTGTACAATACAAGCCGTCCTGAGATGTGTTGGAAGGGTGTGTTGTGGGTCCCCTCTCTTAAGGAGGTCCATCTCGTAGGTCCAAGGAAGAAGGGCCTTCTTCGTGGTGGCTCCATCCCTGTGGAACATCATCTCTGAGGAAATAAGATTAGCTCTACCTTGATGCTCTTTCAAAAGGTCATGAAGATATGGTATTGCCAGTGGGCCTGGAGACCCCAGGATGGTGTGGAGCCCATCCAGTTGTGGGTTTGATTGTTGTAACCAAAGAGATGGGGATTTATTGAGGTTTTATTTCTGTAAAATTAAAGTGACTGTAAAAGTAAGTTGGACGATCATATAAATTTTCTTCATAAATAAACTTCTGACTCCCCTTGCCTGCAGATCTTAAAAATGGAACAAGGGATTCCTTCAATTCTAGCTCTTTTGGTTTTCTTCCATATTCCCAAATATCGAGTAAATTTAGACCTCTTTGAGGAGGAAGTGAAAGAAGAAACAGGAGGAGGAGGAGGGAGAAGGAAAAAAAAGGAAGCACAATTAATGTAGCATTTCTTTCTGGCAAGAAAACATTCAAGCACTGTGTCCTTCCCACAGACTGAGGGAATTTAAATATATTCAAATACATTGGGGAGCTGAAAAATGGAAGCTTATAGTGTTAAACGCCACCTATTAACCCCAATCCCTGTTCTCTTCCAATTTTTGCTAGTATTTATTAAAATATGGACACTTGCCAAGCCACATTCTCTAGATGATCTATGAAACAAGTGTGAAAAGTACAGAGGATAACAGTTTCAGCAGAAGAGGTACAAGAACACCATCCGATAGTATATCTCCCAAATCTCTGCTCCTCCAAAGGAAATTTCAGAAGCAAATTCTTCACCAAATTAAATTAAAGAGAGAGGAGGAAAGACAAGTGTGTTTTTCTACACAGTATTGGTTTAGGAGGCCTCCATAACCAACGACTAGGGTGTTGTGTTGTCTCAAGAAAAGGTATTATTAACCTGTTCTCCTTGTTTGCCCCCTAGGTTGTTTCAAATAAATAAATAAAGGAACATCCTTGAAAGGGAAACTGGAGACCTCTCTTTAACATTTATTTTATTTTATTTGCTAAATTTATTTGCCACCTGTCTCTTGTGAGGCTACTCTAGGCGGCTCACAATAATAAAAAGGAAGAAAAATGAAAGGAGTGTAAACAGAAGAGAAGCAAAATAAAGGTGGTCCCTGGCCTTGACCACAATTGAGCCCAAAATTTATGTTGCTAAGCGAGCCAGTTATTAAGTGAGTTTTGACCCATTTTACGACCTTTCTTGCCACAGTTGTAAAGCAAATCACTGCAGTCAGTCATTAAGTTAGTAACACGGTTGTTAACTGAAACTGGCGTCCCCATTGACTTTGCTCGTCAGAAGGCCGCAAAAGGGGATCACATGACCCAGGGACACTGCAACCGTCACCTGAGCCCCAAGGTGGATGGCAAATACATTTGATAAATAAAAAATAAATGCATTCCAGTTGCCAAGCATCCAAATTTTGATCACATGACCAAAGGGATGCTGCAGTGATCCTAAGTGTGAA
This sequence comes from Azemiops feae, assembly GCA_023970755.1. Taxonomy (NCBI): domain Eukaryota; kingdom Metazoa; phylum Chordata; class Lepidosauria; order Squamata; family Viperidae; genus Azemiops; species Azemiops feae. The sequence continues at coordinate 438,125 of JALGBA010004004.1, forward strand.
AAATGGTCATAAGTCGATTTTTTTCAATGCTCTTGTAACTTTGGTCACTAAATGGATAGTTGTAAGTCAAGGATTATTGTAATACAACCATGCAATAAATGATGACAAAGGAACACAAGGAGAATAATACCTGAATATGATAACCAAAAAGATGGAGGAGAGGAGAGGAGAGAAGAGAGGAGAGGAGAAAAGAGAAGAGAAGAGAAGGGAAGAGAAGAGAAGAGAAGAGAAGAGAAGAGAAGAGAAGAGAAGAGAAGAGAAGAGAAGAGAAGAGAAGAGAAGAGAAGAGAAGAGAAGAGAAGAGAAGAGAAGAGAAGAGAAGAGAAGTATTGGATCTGGGATGAAAAAAATCCGGACAGGATGACAGCCCAGAGGTTCAGAGCTGACTAGCTCTTTGCTACAATCTAGTGTACTTCAGATTTTTGCAGCTTGAACCTAAAGCCCAGCTTAAAACTAAAAGAATCCTGGCTTTATTTCCCATTGCTAGAAGGAGGAAGAAAAATCATAACAGGGAAACATGCGCACAGAAGAACGCACACAAAAATCCTCTCCAAACTGACAGTTTTAAGGGCTTTTAAAATATCGAATGCTCCAGGTCCTAAATTGGCAGTAAGCCAGTCTGGGCCTTAAAGGGACCCACACTTTATTATACTTTCTAATTCTTCCAAAGTCTGTCTTTAGGATATATGAGCTCGCTCTAAGACAACTACTCCATTCTCATCCTCCAGTGGTATACACAGGTCTCAGCTCATAAATTGAAAATAGAAGATCAGTAAATCAGCCCAGGCGGTTTCAAAGGGACACGGTGAATTTCCAGTCAAATCTTTTCAGTTTAGCTTAAATATTTCATCTTAATGTCACCTTTAGAAAAATCTTTCATTCGAGTAAGTTACAACAGTCAGTGCTAAACTGATTACACTTCCCCACTGACCTTCCGAAGCAAGACTCCCAACGGCACTTGGCAGCTCTCCGTTATAAGGCTGAAAGAGGAAGCTTTTTTCTGAGGCAGCCAAGAGGTTCAAGATTGTTCCACTGCAGCTGTGATTAGGGCTGCACAAATCTTCAAAGCGGTGCCTGGACTCGGTTCCCTGGAAGCCTTGGCACAGAACGAAATAACACATGAATATAGGTAAGCCCCTACTTAACGACCACAGCCGAGCCCAACATGTCTGTTGCTAAGCGAGATGTTTGTTAAGTGGATTTTGCCCCATTTTACGATCTTTCTTGCCACAGTTCTTAAGTGAATCGCTGCAGTTGTTAAGTTAGTGACACGGTCGTGAAGGGAATCTGGCTTCCCCCCCATTGACTTTGCTGGTCAGAAGGCCGCAAAAGGGGATCACGAGACCCCGGGACACTGCATAACCGTCATAAATGTGAGTCGTTTGCCAAGTGTCTGAATTTTGATCACGTGACCCTGGGGATGCTGCAACCGTCGTGTGAAAAATGGTCATAAGTCACTTCTTTCAGTGCTGTTGTAACTTTGAGCGGTCATTAAATGAACTGTTGTAAGTTGAGGACTACCTGTAAATGGAATTGGAATTGGAATAAAAAATAAATAAATAAGTGACTTTGAAAAATCATAGAAGATTGTCATAGGACCAGAATAACAGAATAACAGAGTTCGAAGGGACCTTGGAGGTCTTCTAGTTGGACCCCCTGCTCAAGCAGGAGACTTTGCACCATTTCAGACAAATGGCTGTCCAATCTCTTCTTAAAAACCCAGGGTTGGAGCATCCACAAGTTCTGGAAGGAAATCATTCCATTGTTTAATTGTTCTGTCAGGAAATTTCTCCCTAGTTCTCTCTTTGATAAGTTTCCATCCATTGCTTCTTGTCCTGCCTTCTGGTGCTTGGAGAATAGGTTGACCCCCTCTTTTTTTTGTGGCAGCCCCTCAACTATTTGAAGACTGCTATCATGTCACCCTAGTCCTTCTTTTAACTAGACTAAGCATACCCAATTCCTGCGACCGTTCTTCATATGTTTTAGCCTCCAGCCACCTAATCATTTTTTAAAATGGAAGCACCAATCTTAAACTGCATACAAAAACAGAAAATAAAGTGACTTGCTCACCTGGACAGGATTTCTTGGGATTCCATACCATACCAGGTATATACAAAAAGAGGAGAAGGACAAAGACTACGAGGCAGACCCAGAAGAAGATGGAGAGACAACATCAAAGACACACTATGGCAGCATCAAATAACAATGGTTGAGGCCACCAGAAGAGTAAGAATCCTGAAGTGGGAGGAGGAGGAGGAGGAGGAGGAGGAGGAGGAGGAGGAGGAGGAGGATGACAACCCTAGTTGCCTACATAGGCAACTACATACATACATCTAACCCTACACAGGTTAGATCTTCACATGTACAATAGTTTCTAGGCACCCAGATGTGCATTGCATATACCAAAACTACTTCTATCCAATTAAAATAGATGATTAAGGCTGATTAGGTGAAATCTGAGCAGGTCTATTTGTTGCACTAATGAGTCAGCCAAGCAAAAACTTTGGAGAAGTTTCCTAGTTCTATTTGTTTCCTACAGCTGATCTAGTGGACTTTGTAGCGGATTATAGGAAATGTGGTCCTTTTTGTGAAGAGAAGCAAATGATCGTAACAGGATTGGGAGCAGATCTACATGCACACAAACTATGCCCAGATATTACATTTGTCTCTTTCTCATGTCTGATTTCTACATCAGGGAAGAGGAACTGGAAAACGTTCTGCAGGTTATGAGAAGGTTTGCAATACAAAAATTCCTTCCTAAAGAGACAGTGTCTTAAGAGGAAGAAGGCGAAAGAGCAATCTTTGTGTTACACATGATTTTGTGAAGATAAATATTCTACCAAACCGTGTTGATGAAGGACAGAAAGCAAGAAGGGCTTACATAGTGGGTGATTTTTAGCATAATACCAACAAACTTTTCCAAATGTTTTGAGGTAAGTCCAACTGTTGGGCCTCTCAAAACCAATGTCCCCCAACAAGCCGTGTTTTAACAATATAATAGGTAGAAGCCCTAACTCTATCTCACTTGATTTACCATTTGACCTATCTATCAACCTTTCATGAAAAGTTACACTTGCCAGATCTAAGACCGCAAGCAAAGAAACATGATCTATTTCTCTATCCCCCTCAAGGGATTCGGTATTTTTCTCTCTAAACTGTCAGGTCTCTGTTTTCTCTCCACGATAGAGTCTTTCCCGAGGGGACTTTTAATTATTTGTCATGACAAGTCTTCTAACTTCTTTGCAGCCAGGCCACAAAACACAACAGGGCCTTTGACTTCTTCGAGAGAAGGGTCAAATATACTGTCCTTGTGGCTTCCCCAAAGGTGAGCCAGGGACACAGAAAAACTTGCATAGGAGGGCTTCAACACACACACACAATGTCCTAGGTGGGAAAGACATCCTGTTTATTAACCTCTGTCCTGTTGAGACAGAAGTGTGGGACAATGTCTACAAATATGGTTGAATGGCTCTACATTTTAGCCATTTCTGAAGAACGGAAGGTAGCTTCCAGAGATGACTATTTCCCTCTCTAAGACACACTGACAACGTTAGAGCAACAAAATCTGTTCTTTGGAAGGACAGATACTGAAGCTGAAGCTTAGATACTTTGGCCATGGGAAATATGGAAAGCAAAAGCAGAAGGGGACGGCAGAGGATGAGAGGGTTAGACAGTGTCATCTACACAATGAACATGAATTTGGGCAAACTCCAGGAGACAGGGGAGGACAGGGGAGGCAGGCGTTCTATGGCCCATGGGGTCATGAAGAACCCGACACGATTTGTTGGGGCAAGACTGGCAAAGATGAGAAAAGATATGTCACCACAGTGTTGGAAGTGCAAAAAAGTGTTAGGGACTTATTATCATATGTGGTGGACCTGTTCCAAAGCCAAAGAATTTTGGCGGCTAATAAAGACTTGGTTGGAGGAAATGTTGGGACTGAAGATAGATCCCAGACCAGAACTGTTCTTACTGGGAATGATAGATGGGAAGTTTAACAAAGGAGAGACATATCTAGTGTTGCATATTATAACAACAGCAAGGTTGGTCTATGTTCAGAACTGGAAAAACTGAAACTCACCGGTGGAGAGTGAACTAATTAAAAAAAAATTTGATATGTGCAGAGATGGATAGACTAACATTAGAAATCAAAGACAAGGATGAAACAGAGTATTACGAAGTTTGGGATAAGATGTACTATTGGTTAGACTCGAGGAGAAAAAGTCAGAACAAAGAAAGCTCGTCTAGAAGAGAGAAAGTGTAGATTTTCAACCTCAAAGTGAGCGTAAGATAGAGATCAGAAAGAATATGAAACAAGAATCGAAATGGAAGTTACGTTGTAAATAGACGTAAATATGTATGTAAATATATCAATACGTAAATAGTATAAAAAGCAATATGTAAATGGTATAAAAGATCAACGAATAGGGAGATATATGGTATATGGTATATGGTATAGTATGTATGGCAAAATAACAGCCAGAAAAGCCACACTGTGTTCAACCTGTTTTTAAATGTTTACTCAATAAAATTTTAAAAATTTTAAAAATTAAAAAAAGAAAGAATCTGACATGATTTAGCAACTGAACAACAACAAAATTAGAGTCTAATCTTGAAAGGCAGGACCCTCTCTAAAGGTTACTCTTTAATCTCATAGCAGAAGTCAGTTACAAACCATGATTCCCGCAGTTGTCACTTTGCTTATGAAAACTAAATTAATGTACCCCACTGGCAATGCAATAAATATGGCATTAAATGAATGATATGATTTGAAAACAGATGCTATATAATCCAAGCCGCTGAGACCCCGAATGTCGTATTGTGCGTGTTTTGCACCCAGACCAACCTCAGCTACTCTTACAGGCCCTGAAGTGTTTTCCTTTCTGCCAAGTGATGTAGTGCAGCCCTACACCTGGCTAAGTTTAATTTGTTCTTTATGTCAGCTTTGCATATTTGTAAAGTTCAAGGGTCTTCTGCCCTAGCTCAACCTTGCCAAGTGAGGGCTCACATGTGGCTCCCAATTTATTTCTAATAAACTTTGCTTGGAAGAACATATGTGATCAATTTTGCTGATGATTAAATGAGAACAGGCTCGGCAACATCCTAGTTAGCCAGGCCAGTTTGAAGTTTTGCTCTTTGTGTGTGAGTGTGTGTGTTTAAATAAATCACTTCATACTGCTTTCTACTGCACTGGTAAAGACAACACTTGCAATACTGTGTCCAGTTCTGGCCACCACAATACCCCCCAAAAATGTTAACACTCTAGAATGCAGAGAAGAGCAATACAGATGAATAGAGGTCCAGAGGCTAAAACATATGATGAACCATTGCAGGAATTGAGTATGTCTAGTTTAATGAAGAGAAGGACTAGGGGTGACATGATAGCAGTCTTCCAATATTTGAGGGGCTGCGTCAAAGAAGAGAGAGTCAACCTATTTTCCAAAGCACCTGAAAGCAGGACAAGAAGCAATGCAGGGAAACTTTTCAAAGAGAGATGCAACTTTGAATTAAGGAGAAATTTCCTGACAGTGAGAACAATTAATTAGCGGAACAGCTAGTTTCCAGAAGTTGTGGGTGCTCCAACACTGGAGGTTTTTAAGAGCTTTGACAACCATTTATTTAAAATGTATAGGGTCTCTTGCACAAGCAGGGGGTTGGACTAGAAGACCTCCAAGGTTCCTTCCAGCTCTATTATTCTGTGACTTCTATGACTTTTGATCTCATTTACACATGCACACATACATCAAATTGGCTGGCTTGCTGATTTTATTTTCCCTTTTAATTAGGGTACATACTGAAATACGTACAACTGTTTGGAACTTCCTTATCACCTCACCTCCAGTTCTGCTCTAAGTTCAAATTAATAACACCGCTCCAAACCTTTAACTTCAGCATCCCTGGAAAATGCCCACCAAACACATACAGCACGAACATGTTATTCTTAAGTGTCTTATCCAGTTGATAAGAGAATCATGGTGGTACAGTGGTTAGAATGCAGTACTGCAGGCTGACTCTGCCTACCACCCGCAGTTCGATCCTGATGGGCTCAAGGATCGATGAAGCCTTCCATCCTTCCGAGGTTAGTAAAATGAGGATCCAGATTGTTGGGGAAAATAGGCTGACTCTGTAAACCACTTAGAGAGGGCTGTAAAGCTCTGTGAAGCAGTATATAAGTATATAAGTGCTATTGCTATTGCTATTAGGATTGCCTGCCTACATTCAGACCCAAATGATCAGTGTTTCATAACTTATAGTTGATATTGTTAAAGTCCAGATTCTAAGCTTTAGGGGTTTTTTTCCCTTCTGTTCAATCGTGTCCAATTTTGGAGACTGCCTGGATCAGTCCCTGCAGGTTTTTGGGTTTTTTTGCAAGGATTTAAAACTGGTTTGCCATTGTCTCTTCCCTTGGGGCTGAAAGAAAGTGACTGGCCCAAAGTAACCGTTCTTACTTTGTGCCCAAGGCAGGAGTGAAACTCACCATCTCTTAAGTTTCTAGCCTGATGCCTTAAACACTACACCAAACTGGCTCTCAAGCTTTAATTACAATCTGGCTAATTTTCTTCCATTACACATATTACTAAGTTAGCCCCTACTTATTAGCTAAGGAGTTCCTGTTGATAATTTCCACTTTCCACTTAACCTTTTAAATGGAAATGGAAAGCTTGACAATTTGAAGAAAATGACGTGTAAAGTTCACACGTGTCCATAATATTTCTAGACGGTCACGTTTGCCAGTAACGGTTACAGAATATGGGATTAGATAGTATCTGCTGTGATTCAGCAGCACATCTGTAACTTTATGTTCTAACAAAACGTAACCATAAGTAAACATACAAAGAACACAGACCAATATCCGGGCATGTAGGTAATCAGATCAGGAATTCATGAAGATAGTAATTTGCAGCATAATCACAGAGAGCCCACAGTGCATTAACTTCCTCTAATATGGTTTTGAATGCATTTTCTGTAATGTGCCTTTTAAATACAACTCCTTCTAATGTGACTCATGTGTGTAACTGCACACATGTGTCCACGCACACACCCACTTGTGACATATTTCTCTCATACACCTGTCCAAAATTAATGTTCCTCTGTAGAGATATAATTTCCAATATGCTTCTTTATGTACGAAGTATACTTTTGGGGACAGAGTGCAAGTCTCTTTTAGTAGCTCCGTCTACTCCATTCTGTTGAAGTCTCAGCAGCATCATATTACGTGTTTTCTACACATGGACTGGTCCACACAACATGCTTAGCTATAAAGGTTGGGCTGCATTAACAGAGGGATAGAATCAAGATCACGTGAAGTATTAATACCACTTTACAATGCCTTGGTAAGGCCACACTTGGAATACTGCATCCAGTTTTGGTCACCACGATGTAAAAAAGATGTTGAGACTCTAGAAAGAGTGCAGAGAAGGGCAACAAAAATGATTAGGGGACTGGAGGCTAAAGCATATCAGGAACGTTTGCTGGAATTGGGTATGTCTAGTTTAATGAAAAGAAGGACTAGGGGTGACATGATAGCAGTATTCCAATATCTCAGGGGTTGCCACAAAGAAGAGGGAGTCAATCTATTCTCTAAGGCTCCTGAGGGCAGGACAAGAAGTAATGGATGGAAACTAGTCAAGGAGAGAAGCAACCTGGAACTGAGGAGAAACTTCCTGACAGTTAGAACAATTAACCAGTGGAACAACCTGCCTCCAGAAGCTGTGAATGCTCCAACACTGGAAGTTTTTAAGAAGAGACTGGACAGCCATTTGTCTGAAATGGTATAGGGTTTCCTGCCTGAGCAGGGGGTTGGACTCGATGACCTCCAAGGTCCCTTCCAACTTTATTATTATTAAGTGACTTTGATTTAGCATGTCACGAACCCAACCAAATATGATTTATTCTAACCTATTCTAAACTTCAACCACAGCTTGGAGAATAACAAGTACTCTCCCCCGTGTTCTCAAAATGAAGGAAAGAACCACTCCTGCTTAAATCATTCAACTTCTGCTAAGCAGACTGACAATATTATTTTCCCCCGAACAATCATGTTGCACTGGCTCATAAATGGTCTTCATTTTGCATCTCTTTCATAAATAGAGAGGATTCAATGCTGATCATCTCTACATTCAATTTAACTAGTTCCTCCACTGTTGAAGCTCAGGATGAAATGTACTTTATAGGTGCAATATTAAATCATTCAATCACTCTTTCTCAGCTTTAAATTGTTCTTGGGAAGATTAGACGTATAAACATCTATTGATAAAAATCCCGAGTGTCTCCTTTATCAGGCTGGGAAGAAAAGTCTATTTTTTTCCCTGATAGGATCCTTCTCTCTCTCCATCCTTTCTCCCTCTCTCTGTCCTGTCTTTCACACATGCCCTCCCTTTGCTGTCCCTTCTTTGTTTAAAATAAGCTGACCACATTGTGACCTTTGCTAACCCACCGGCCAAAAATTACAACCAGCCACGCAAACAAGCAGCACGGGGTCAAAAAGAGCGGGGTCTGCTAAAAGTTAGTAATCATACATTAATTCCCTGACATAATTAATCAAAATGAAGTGCTGTTATCTACTGCGGAACCTTTAACCTGTTACAAAGAGGTCAATTAGACAACCACTTCAGCACGGGAGTTTGGGTACAAACAGCATGCTCCCTTCTCATCTAGGGACACCCAAAGTAGAGAAAAATGCCTTTGAAGTCCCCAATCTAACCAGGTTTGAGATATAATTTCATCCTTCAAGTTAAAAGCTCTCCTTGTCTCTTTAAAGCAGAGGAAACATTTCCTGTACAAGCAGGTGTGGTTTGTGTCCCGGCTACGAAAAATCTATTTGTTACATTCCTTTTTCAGGATGGTCTATACCTGTCCAAAAACGGAGAGAGAGAGAAATTAAACTAAAAACAAGATCTATCAGTTGAAAAGCTAAGAAGTAGGATGTGTTGATCCTCTTTAAGAAGCCAGTAAATCTGAGCTTTGTTACTTCAATAGGAGGAAAATATTTCAATTCTGGAGCTTAATGATGCATACCATTTTCATGTTGGTAGGTGGATAATTGTATCGCCAGCATACGTTGCAAGTCGAATTGCCCAACAGACCAAGAAGATTCGACAATTGCAAAGTTCAAGATGGTTGGGATTCAATGTTCACCCTTTTTTGGGCCACACTAGTTAGGACTTCTAGAAGTTGCATTCTTGATCTTTTGGCAGGATACTAGATGATCATCAATCATAAATCGTGCAAGGGGATTACAGATGTTTGAAAAAGATTCCAAAATAGAATTTATTTCCAGTGCTTAATTTAATCAGCTCTGATGGGGGGGAGGGGTGTCTGTCCCAGGAGCTTTGCCATTTTTCAGTTGTGTGACTAGCTTGGAGATTTCATTCGGGGTGACAAGCGACCAATGTGGAAGGATCTCCTTGGTGATTATAGAGTTACAATTTTCGAAAGAATAAAGTGATTGGTGATGCACCATATGGCAACCACAATGGCAATCTCTAATTTAAGGTTAGTTTTTCTTATAGGGTCAGAGATTATACAGGTAGTCCTTGACTTACAACAGTTGAGTTAGTGACCATTCAAAGTTACAACGGCACTGAAAAAAGTGGCTTATGACCGTTTTTCATACTTGCGGCCGTTGCAGCATCCCCAGGGTCATGTGATCAAAAATCGGCCACTTGGCAACTCACTCATCTATAAGGGGGTCATGGGATCCCCTTTTGCGACCCCTGAAAAGCAAAGACAATGGGGAAGCCCGATTCATTTAATAACCATGTTACTAACGTAACAATGGCAGTTTTTCACTTAACAACTGTGGCAAGAAAGTTCGTAAAGTGGGGCAAAACTCACTTAAATAACTGTCTTGCTTAGCAGCCGAAACCTTGGGCTCAGTTGAGGTAATAAGTCGAGGACTGTATACCTGTATACCAAACATGGCATTCCCCCCAATCTTAGAGGCCTGAATCAACTTTTCCCAGAGAGTTTTCTATGTATCATTTCCCCCTTTTTTTTCCCAGTAAAATTTATGCTCCCTTTTTGGCTCTTTACGAGATTTCAGGAATTGTGGACAGTCTTTATTCTTATATAATTTAAACAGTTCAATTAGGAAGTACTTAGCTTTTACATGTCCCTCATCAATCCAGGCCTGAGAACTTCTTTTACTTATTCCTCGTCTAGTTTTACTGGCAAGTACAACTTTGAATATGGTGATTAGGCTATAGTACAAATTATAGATTTTTTTCCTGGTATGTTTCATTAACTGAGGAGATATATAGCAATAGCAATAGCACTTAGACTTATAAACCACTTCATAGTGCTTTATATCCCACTCTGAGCAGTTTACAGAGTCTTCATATTGCCCCAGCAAAGTGGGTCCTCATAGAATACTGCATTCTAACCACTGCACCATGGAAGGAAGGAAGGAAGGAAGGAAGGAAGGAAGGAAGGAAGGAAGGAAGGAAGGAAGGAAGGAAGGAAGGAAGGAAGGAAGGAAGGAAAATACCAATAGACTTATAGTGCTTTACAGCCTTCTCTAAGCTTCTTACAGAGTCAGCATATTGCCCCCAAACAATCATCATTTTATTGACCTCAGAAAGATGGAAGGATTAGTCAACCTTGAGCCGGTCAGAATCGAACTGCTGGCAGTGAGCAGTGAGTTAGCCTGCAATACTGCATTCTAACCACTGCGCCATCACAGCTCTTCATATAAACCATGAACCTTACTTAATTTATATATAAAGCTGTATAGTTCTATCCAAAATGGGGTTTCCATAATTCAATATATTTTCTCCTCCTTTTTTTATTTTTCCTTCTCCTCCACCCTTTCTCCACCCCTCTTCTCCTTTTAAATATACACCTATCACTCTATGTTTATTTTGTTATATCTTTGTTATAATTGGTTGGGACACAATGATCATAATGCCAACAAACTCTAGCAAGGCTTCAGCAAAGGTTAGACTTAATAAAAATGAGCATAGCCTCACATAGCCCTACACAACAGCATTTTATACTTTCTAGTATTGCTGAGGTCCTTTCATAGTTATCTTAGTTTACAGCATTTAGGTTATTCGTTGTAAAATTTAATTCTAATTTTATGGGATTAGTTTGCATTTTAATACCCATACTCTGTAATTTTAACTTAATAATTTCATCTTTACCTTATTTTATTCTAGCAATATGACTTTTTAAAGTTTCTATTTCAGCATAATTGTTACTGTGTTAGTTATAAGATGATCTGGCCCTGAAATAAAATTAAGTGCTTGATTGATTTCCAGCAATTATATTTGTCTATTGCATCTACTATATAGGCAATCTGCTCATGGATGGGAAGTGCTATCAAATCATCAACCCACTGAGTGAAAAGTGCCATATATTTATCTTTCCAATGCTTCCACATCAGTTTTTGGACACAAATAGCCATGCTCTCATTTCAACTTTACTTCAATTTTACCAGTAGCAGAATACTGCACTAGGTTTGGTTGTTATGATATAAAAAAAAATGTTAAGACTCTAGAAAGAATACAGAGAAGAGCAACAAAGATGATTAAGGGGGTGGAGGCTAAAACATAAGAAGAACAGTTGCAGGAATTGGGTATGTCCAGTCTAGTGAAAAGAAGGGCTAGGGGTGACATGATAGCAGTGTTCCAATATTTGAGGGGCTGCCACAAAGAAGAGGGGGTCAATCTATTCTCCAAAGCAGCAGAAGGCAGGACAAGAAGCAATGGGTGGAAATAATCAAGGAGAACTAAGGAGAAATTTCCTGACAGTGAGAACAATTAATCAGTGGAACAACCTGCCTCCGGAAGTTGTGGGTGCTGCAAAACTGGAAGCTTTTAAGATTAGATTGGACAGCCATTTGTCTGAAATGGTATAGGATTTCCCGTTTGAGCAGGGGATTGGACTAGAAGACCTCCAAGGTCCCTTCCAACTTTGTTATTCTGTTATTTCTCAGTTTGTGGGAACAGATAACAAACCCTTTTCTTTGAGTCATCTGTGACTCAAAGAATGAAAGTGCATGAAGCAAGAGCTAGGTTCCCCAAGTTATAGTGAACACTTATGTCAGCATAGTTCAGGTGCTTTCCAAGACCTCAAGAGAAAGGTAGTTTCTGTTGACATGATAAGATGGAAGGAAACACCCAGAATTTAAACCCTGGATCATAGATCTGCAAGATAGTTCCGAGCAAGCTCTTCCAATGGGTATTGCAACATTGCACATATCACCCAAAATGAATATAGCTCCCAGTACAATGTTGTGCTGTTATTTTCCTCCTTCTGAAGAAACTTGGTAAAATGCTGTGGATCCAATCCAGTATTTACAAGTAAAGACATAGCTATAGGCTGGCATTGTGCTTTGTAGTATAGCAGTTCTCCATTTCTTTACTTTTTTTAAAGGCTCAGGGCTAGGATTAGGTTGGGTGCCTCTGTAGATGCCAGGAAGACATTGAGGTGGAGATGAATCCTGTTGGGTCTTCAAACTTAGGGGCAGAGCATATTTGGAATATCTTTTGCTCAGTCCCTTGTATCGTTAGGAAGAGGAAGAAGTGTATTATTATGTAATAAAGTTTAATTCAGATAAGCCAAAATAAAATCCTGGAAAACTCCTGCCAAGCCATGCATAGATGGAGACTTAGACTAAGCATCGTAGCTTCTTGTGAAGAGTTATTTCAAACAGAGTAGAGTGTGTGTGAGAGAGAGGGGGGGGGAGTAAAGGGAGTTAGGGAATTATTTGTCACAAAATAGTTCTAAAATTATAGATATCCTCCAGGAAGACATAAATATGGGCCATATGAAAATTGCTTACTCAAAATACTCCCTGGATCTGCTCTCTTGTACACGTTGGAGGTATTTATTCCTAGCTCAAGACAGGAGAGTAGCATCTGGAAACTACAAGAGGTTATTAAAGAATTCCACTGCTGCCTGAGTCAAAACTTGATTGACCTAGTTTGATTAATTAGAGATGCTCTCCAATCCCCTTTGGACGCAAGGTTCTGAGAAGTTCTACTATGCGAGCAAGGAGCTTTCAAGACTTCTTAACAGATGAATTTTTAGAGTGCATCTAAAAATTGTTGGGGGATTCTTAGAAGTGTGCTCCAGTTGAGAACAATTCTGATTAAAGTCATTGTTCTAAGCTGCTGGTTCCATGCGGGTCCATTCCTGGGTTGGAGATGGGGATATTTCACCCATGTCAAAATTCTGGATGCAGCTGGGGAGTCAAAGACCCATCCCCACCAACATTACACTCAGTGATTGATAATAGTGAACCCTTACTGGAAATGGTTCTGTTCCCGTTCAGGCGTTCACATATTTAATGTGAAACTTTTCAGTAGGAGCTATATTGGATGATACTGATTCTATATCAATCAAAATTGGGTTGGCCAGTTAGTGCATCCTTCTTCAAGTTAGATATAGGCCAGTACATTTGAAGGACATCAAGTTGAGGAAGTCTACATTATTCGACTTTAATCAACCCACCCATGGTCATGATTCACACTGGCTTTTATTTATTTGTTACCTCATTGAATTTCCCTTCTCTCTGAGAACAGTCCACCTCTCAGAATAAAATTAAGTTCTCTCATTATTCCTTTGCAAATGTTAGTAATATGGTTGGGGAACAATCCTCTTGAAGTTTCCTAGACCAATACTTACTCAATCTAATGAAGTAGAATGGTCTATCATGTTCTTGACTTTTCACTTTTTCCTTATTAAACCTGAAGAAATATTTCATGATGGAATTCCTGTTTGTTTGTTTTTAATGTATCATTGTTCCTGTCACTGCTAAGTGTAAATCCTGTCCTTGACAAAATATTTCAGTATTATCCTATCTATGAAAAATTTCCCACCTAAATATCGCTACCCTATACCTTTGACAGGGAATTTTAAGAAAAGGCAATGCTTACCAGTGTTAATTTCAATCAGATGGGTGGTGGTGGGGGGAATCCTCTCTTTTGTATGGGCAATTTTAAAAAGAAATACATTTATCTTCCAAAAGGTCCATATTTTCAAACTGCGCACTAATGAGGAATGAGTGTTCTGGACATACTTCTCTCCCAATATAATTTAACTGGAGCATCAACCATTGACCATTGACATTGTGTTGTTGATGATGACTTGTGCCTCAAGCCAACCTTAATGAGTATTAAGTTTGTTAGTTGAGTTTTGTATTATGATAGATAGATTCAATTAGCCCTATACTAATTATGTTTTTGTCTATATTTACTTATCCCTTTTTATAGTTTTTTTAAGATATTTACCTATATTTAATGACTGATAGACAGACAGACAGACAGACATAGAGAGACATAGACTCTCTGTGTGTGTTAGAGATGGAGATAGAAAGATAGAGATAGATATAGAGATAGAATAGAGAGATGATTGATAGATAGACAGACA